>JBBPDH010000136.1:15205000-15226364 GCA_037974565.1 Clupeocharax schoutedeni
CCTGTATAGGAATCAGCTCCTTTGTGCTTGCATCTGAATCTGAAATAAATTATCCCTTCAACTCCAGAATGTGACCATACGGTATCTTTTTTATGACACTGTAGCCAGGCCGCATCCTTGTTTGACTTTAGAACACAGCCTCTAAAGATCCGAGTGATGCTGTTCTTAGAGCCCATGTAAAAAATTCAGTGCCAGTGCAATATTAATTAATACAGAAAGTACATTCTGTGATAGCTTGCTTTGGACCCAGGCCCCCTCCAGCTGGTGGTGGGGTGTTAGTCAGTGTCTCAGTGAATTCAAACGCAGTGAACACTGACGTATGCTGATCCACTGAGACAGGCTGAAATAGTAACTAGGCTGCAGAGGTTTGATTTAAATCACACCATTCTTCCCCTTCAATTTTTGTGCACCTCCCTTAAACCCTGAGGGAACAGACCTAACAGCAATCTCATTAGCGGAGGGACCAGTTCAGACTGCCACAGCCACATAACAGCAATTATGCATCACGTAAAACACAATCCAAATAGGGGAATAAAAATAGAGCCAGACAGCAGTCCCAATTTGGGGGAAACTTTGATTATGCTGTTACCACACATGTATGTGTAATGTACCAGTGAACAATTTATCCACAGTAGACAAGAGTGAAAAATGGGACTGTTTGAGCAGGGGCAGGTTGACTTTTAACCCTCTTCTGGAGTAGTTGGAAGGTTCCACTGAGGCTTGTGTGCATGAATAATGGAGCATCGGAGGGTAATAGGAGCTCTAAGGCAGCTGGGAAGAAGCACACTACAGCAAGACATTTGTTATGACTGCCTGGTTCTCTAGTCAAGGTGTGAAGAATCGAATAATTTCAATACAGTATACTAATGCAAAACTTAAATGTGAGTGAAATTTACCCCTCAGTGTCTGTTATGCTCTGGATAAGGGCATCTGCCTAATGCCCCTTTCATCTAGAAGCCATTGTCAATGGCCAGAACCAGGCACCTGGGCACATCTGATCGGAGCAAAGTGGGCGTGTAGGGGGGAGGGGTTTATGTTATGTACACTCCCATGTTTAAATGACAGGACATTTTTTTCTTGTTGCTTATACAGCATTGTGCATTTCTTTTTATATTAAAACGATGGATATAAAACATGGGAAGATTTAATGCAACACACAGACAACGTGGTGAAGGTGCTTCCTAGCATTCTTAGGGATGGTGTTATTTGACAATTCTTTGACATAGAAAGGTACAGAGCCCTCGCAAAGGACCTTAACCATTCCTTTTCGTGTAATTACCTCAGTAATATATAAAGTGGGAAGTTCATGGACTAAAAGGTAAGCAGCCAGCAGTTAATTTGAAAATTAGCTGCAGAGCAACAATATTACTAATAGTTACACAGAGAACAATAAGCCTTGAATTCATTTAAATTTTGCATTCAAGTTCCTCGACATTGTTTAGGCTAACAACTGTTTTGGAATAATGTCAGACAATGTATAGTTGGACAAAACAAAAATAGACTTTTTGGCGATAGGTCCGCTTGCCATGATCGGTGAATAAAGCTCTGCATGAACACAACAAAGAATGAATGTTTTCTCTTGAACTGCTTTCGTACTTTTCCTCTATTAGTTTTTTTTTAAAAAAACTTGTTTATGCATATGAATACATACTTTTATTCCTTTTTATTAGTACAGTCATAATACATGATATACGTGTGTAAATCTGAAGCTGATATTATACACTGGAAACATACTAAAGGGTGCATATAATGTATTACTGACTATAATCTCAGAATAACTCACCTTTGCAGGTCAGAGGCTGAAAAAAGACAGGTTTAATGATTAAGTCACATTCTACATTAAATTGTATCTATAGTGTTTTATGTCACAATAAGTGCATTAACAGGGTTGACTGTTGTCCTGTGTTTCGGGGAAAGTGCTAATTATGTGAACTATTACTCATAGTACCAGTGAAAGTAAGCAACTCACTCACACAAACACACACACTTTCAAACACCTGCTATTACTAACACATCCCACCCACAACAGACGGCCCAGTGTAACATCACTGCAATTCACATCAGCATGAAAAACTAAGGTCATTGCTACCATAAATGACTTTTTGTTACGCCATAAGAAAATACTTCCCTTTATTTTGTGTGAACATTTCCTGAAGGATGGACCCTCTTTATATCAAATGACCCCAGTGGCCTTCACAAACAGGCAGCCCCTCCATTAAAACCTTGCTCAACAAAAAACAAACACTCTGGTGTTCTCAGCAACGCTCCCTGAGCAACGTATTGGCACTGCCTTCCTTGGCTCTCTCACACAATGGACCTTTCCAGTTAAACCAGAAGGCCGTCCGCATCCTACGTTTTGTACGCGGCAACAATACAGGTCACTGTTCCAGCCACAGCAGCACTGCCTGGCCCCCTCTGATTGTTGTAGTAGTACACATAACAGGACACAATGTCTTCCTTTTTCATTTATATAGAGATATTGCTACTACATGGGAGGATATTACGAGATGCGGGGTCACTACAAAACCTAATCTATCAAACATTCATCAACTTCATCCTTCATGTCAAAGTTATCCCCATGTACAGACATGTGATACTCAGTCTAATTGGTCTGCGAACACAAAGCAAGCTCTTAAAAATGAAGGTTCCCTGTTGGCTCTTGGCTTGGGTGAAAGGTTCTAGAAGAAAGGTTTCAGAGAGGATATTTTCATAAGTGTTAATACGTTTCTTTACCCACATCTTTACCTAATGTAAGAATGTCTATTTGAAGCAGCGTTTCATAGCCAAGGTCCACTGCTGTGCACATATTAGTGCTTTTCCTGCAATAACACACCCACTCCAACTCAGTAAAAGGCTGTTAATGAGCTGATTATATGGACTTGGTGTGAGCAAGGAAAACACTAATATGTGCAGGGTGTTGGGCCTCCAGGACCAAAGCTGGGAACCACTGCTTTAAAGAACCATTTAAGGAAGCCAGAATGTCTTTTCTTTAGCATTCTCACTATTACTGTTTAAAATATAGTGGAGATTTTGGCAAGTGGCCACCACTGCTGTTCCTCCTCTTGTGCTTTTCTTGTCCTTTGATCAACAATGCAAGATAACTGTATGTGAAATTTTTTAATGGTTCTGGGTTGCCAAGGAAACAATACCCAGGCCATGATGGTACATTTCTGGCGGGTTTACATTTATAATCAAGCATAGGATTTGCATTTATAAGATCTGCAAAGACTTGCTGTAATACATTACTTAATGAGTTCCCCTATGTATAGGTCACTATATGAGTATAAAGTTACAGGTCATATCTTTCGCTTCTCTTTCTGTTTCCCGTCCTATATCCTATTTATCTTTGGTTAGTTTTGGACCACAGGGCCACTGCTGACCAGATAATATTTAGGTGGTGGACCATTCTCAAAACAGCGATGACACTGACATGATAGTGGCATGGCAGTCACAGAAACTGAAAACTGCTGAAAGGCTAAAGGATGCCAAACACAATCTGTGCATTTATACATCTCCACCATTCTCCACCAGCTAGAAGGGTAGGGGGTTCTGTGGCCAGCGAGTGTATATGTTTCCTGGCACTCCACTGTATCATTGCATGTTAGTGAAAGCTTCCTTTTCTCTGTTAAGATGCATTCATGGTATGTAGGTGCTTCTTGTTGAGTTTGCTAGCAGGAATATTGCACTGATTGCACTGTTTTTTAAATCAGAAATCTAATATTAATGACATCTGAATACCATAAACAAACATGACATTGGATAACAAGACCACATGTAATGTATTCATGACCACCTATGAATTCAGAGAAATGCCCGGTTGATGTGTGGATATTTTCACTCTCTGAAGGTAATGGTCGTGGTACAGACAAGTACTCCTGCACAGAAATGAGTCTTTCAGCTGCTGTTTCAGGCTGCACTTTGAGTGCACTTGTGCTGTAACTAGAGCAGCAAACTGGTTTCAGCAAATTCTGGCTGCCACAGCTACTTTGTCCCTAAATGTAGCATGCAAAGTCCTGTTTACTTCGCAGATTGTTTTTGAGTTGTACTGCATCTGTTAGCTGAAAGGGGACAGGGTTACTGCGATGTGACAAACAGCTGTTAGTGTGAAGGAGGATAAACAGCACGCTGCAGCAGGTTTCACTCTAACTTCTGCTTTCTGCACTGTTTTTCATATCTCTCAAAAGTTAACAAGGATAAGCATGGACTAATCAAGAAGGCTACATGTAAATACAGTGGGCTTATTAGACCCTGTTTAGCAGCATACACTCAAGATGTGACTTTTGATACATTCTTTTTACAGGCAAAAGGTTAGTAAAAAGGAAAAAAATAAAGCAATGAAAGTTTTTATGGGTCAGTTAATAACATAAAACAAATGTAACCCCAAACACACACCCACGGTGAGTGGGCAGGGCAGTGGGTGGGTGACCTGTGGTAAACCACAGCATCCGCTGCTACACCGGCAGGTGACTAGAGAAAAGAGAAGTAAATGGAGTACAGAGGAGAAAGAGCAGAAATATTTGTGTGTAGTGTGTATCTGTTGGCCAAGCACAGGGTGTGGCTCAGTGGTGCCAAAAGTTCAGACTTACTCCACTTCCTGTGAAATAATGTGTGTACGCCTTGGTAGCAGGGCTGTGTAACTGTGGGAACAAAACCCACACAGACAGTAGCAGTGATGACAGTTGCTTCAGCAGGACATCACTGTTCAGGTTCCTCTTTGCCTCGAGAGGGCGGCGTTAGGGGACAGTGGACATGGTATTTGCTGAGTGTATTAGAGTTCTCATCTTAAAATGTGCAGCATTTAAAGATGTACCTACATTGAACTGAACACGTGATGTTGCTGAACTTTGATATGGTTATTGAAATTGGATTCTAGCATAGACCTAGAGTTAAACTTGTTCAGTGAAAGTATTCTATAGAGAGTACATTTTGATGTTTTCATAAAGTAATTATACCTACATCAATGGAATAACCACAAAACACATGCAGAAATGATGCTCTTCACCACCATATGCTATTATAATATACTTTTCACCATAAACTATGGTTCTGATCACTCTCTCTCATACTGGGATCAGTCGGCTCCTGGTTTTCCTGGGAAACTGTGGCTGAAAGTGAAGTGAGAGCTTCTCATATGGTGTTCCAGAACCTCAGACAAGAGGCTGTTTTCCGGTCTATCTGCATAAGAATGCATTTCTCACCCCCCACTCATTCAGCACAGCCAACCCAGGCAGCTTGGCCAATGGGCCCACATGTGTCCTGCTTTCAAAACACTCAGAAGCCTGGGGAATACCATAGTCTCCTCTGTCAACAGGAATTACACATTCAGTCCCATTGACCTGGACCAGTGAGCCATCAAAAGCTCAAGACCCCCCTCACGTATAACTATATCATGTTTCATGTATCATCAAGTTCAGGGTACAGTGGCAAGAGTTATTCCGGGTAACACTGTTAAAAGCATTATTATAGCTCTATATGCACTAATATGCATTTCTTATGCAGTTTGACTTACTAATGCCCTGTCAGCAAACTGCTATTTTGAGTTTATCACTCGTTTCCTTTATGATTTAAGAGCTTGAGCGCATAATGCACACAAGACTTGTTTTGCCGCATGGCCTGCAGGCTGTTGTTGAGGATCAGGATTACTTGGAGCCTCTGCTGGCGTGACTCACTTGTGATTCCTTCTGTTCTCAGAACCAACACAGGCTGAGAACCCATTGTATATTTTATTTTAAAGGAACAGTGGAATAGTAATAAATGTTTCATATTTATGACTACTTAGAATAATCACTAAATAATGTGCCTAGAGTGCAGGCTTAGGTGAGAGGTTATCACTTATCCCACTTATACTAACGTCTAAGATATTGATGCAGTTTTAGGGAGAGAATGAGAGAGAGAGAGAGAGAGAGAGAGAGAGAGAGAGAGAGAGAGAAACCAGAGAGACAAGCCAGTAACACTGTGATCAACGTACAACAAGTAAGAGCATCTTTGAGAGAAGTTGCTGTTGCTCTAGAGTGTATTATAGAGTGTTTGTCTGGGGCTCAGTGTGCTTGGACTTTTGTACCTGTTGAGTTTTGTATTGCTGTAATCAAGTCTTCTCATCATAATGGTCCTCCTACAGCAGGCACACAGCAAACCTGAATGCCCTGACTGACTCATGCGTGAAATGACAGCCTATTGCTGTCTTCACGGACCGCTTGTCTCCAAGACAAATAAGAAATCAGTGGTATAGAGAGGAGAAGAAAGGAAAATAAAGACAGGGAGAAAGAAGTGGGAAGCACAGCAGAGAGCGAGGGAGTGAGGGTGAATCACAACGACTCTCTGCTCACTCGGGTGCTCTCTCTCGCATGCCCAGGGTCCTGCTTTAGCACAGGAGAGGCGTGTTGCCATGGAGTGGGAAGATGTTCTGCCTGCAAAAGCCCATTACAAATCAGGTTAAAGGAATACAAGAGAGAGAGATAGAGAGAGAGATATTTGAGAGAAAGGGAGAGAGAGAAGGAGAGGAGAGAGGCAAAGGGGAGAGAAAGAGAGAGAAAGGGAAAGGGAGAGAGAGAGAGGGAGAGTCAGAAAGAGGCAGTAAAAGCTAGAGCAACAGTGAAGTGTTGAAAAGCAAATCAAACCAAACTCAGTCATTGCAAAACCTTTGCAAATCAAAAGAGGACAATCTTACGAAAGCCAATCAAGGGTTATTCTAAAATATTTTGAGCAATGAATGAAAATACACTCCTTGATGAATACTGATTATTCTGAAAACTGGTTAACAGATGACTCCAATATGAAACCATCAAATCCAAATTTCAAAGAGTTCAAAACTTTGTTCAGGAGCGTTAATGCTATGAGCATGATGCTCACAGGACTGAATTCACACACAAAAAAATCATTCCCTGTAAGTATTTTCACTGAAGTCAAGCAGAATTCATACAAGCTCTGAAATTACAGCTGTGACTGGCATTAGCTCTGTGAGGTAGGGTCAGATGGTTTCCCTTTATTACAGTAATTCAGATTTTATCATCCAGCTAGAAAACTACCCGCAGGGTGTGTCACGTTTGAGGCTGCTTTCTATGAGAAAGGAAAAAAGATTTTAAAATAGCAAGGATTACAAAAAGTTTCCTCATTTCTCTTTCCATTTTCCCGAAGCTCACTAAATGCAACCTTTCCATTACAAGACAGCGTTGTTTCGAGACAGGCATAATTTAATCTCAGAGAAGCCATTTTTGGATTTTACATTACATTTCAAAAAACGTCTTAAGAGATATCGTTGCATGATCTCCTAAAAGGACCAGTGTTTAAAGACATACTTTTTGTTAAAGTGTTTTCTCTTGACAATAGCAACTTCAACACCAATGTAAAGTTGAGTGTGATGCAATATTGTCACACAGAAAGGTAAACTAACATGCTAGAATGTGTGGGTATGCTGTACCCAGCCTTGTCAATGCATTGAGCTGAGTGAGCAGGCCTTTCTCACTGAAGCGTGGGAGAGTCAGTGTGTGTAGGGGTAGTATGTGTGTTGTGTAGGTACTCTGACTGAGAGCTTCACTGAAGCCCTCTAGTGGTCAAGGCTGAAGAAACAGCACTACCATGCCCTGCTTAAAATACATCTATATATCTGGAAATATATAGGAAAGAAGTGTTTAAACTAACTAAACTTATTTCTAAAGAGTCAGATTACTCAGTCACATTAATAAACTGGTGACAAAACTAAAAACTTGCATTGTTCACACACTTTGTTTCAGCCAGTGCTCTTGAACTTCTTGGCAGTTGCAGTGTGTCTGTGGGTGGACAGCTGCAGTCGCCCCACTGTTTTAGGAGGCGATGCCGTCGAGGCTCAGATTGGAGCTGTAATGAGCTGCTGCTTGATTGCAGACAGACACTAAGCTAAGAATAGCACCTCTTCCTGTCCTGTCAGTCTGCTCGGGGAAGTGCAGTGCTATCATAAGCAAAACGGAGCTATTCTTGGAATCTAAAAATCATGCTTTGATGCCTGGTCACGATGAAAAAAAGAAAAAAATTTTCATGATCAAGGAGAACAATCGACACAAACAAGCTGAATATAAATCCCCTAAACCCCAATAGCCTGTACAAGGACCTACACCCTCACACACACGTGCCTTTTTATGACCACGTAATCAATATAGGCTACCAGTTGTACATTAGACACTAAATAATCCATAATATTTACTGATGAATTGTAAAATCCCAGCAGTTTTGCACGTGTAGCACACAAATAATGAACATACAACAATTTAAGAAAGCCTATTGACTTTAACCACACTTATAATACATGCTAATAGGCAGGGTTTTTGGATCAGAATGCTTCATTTATAGGTCTAAAATAAAGAAAAAACTTAAATAAAGAAACATGTATGGTAGGCTACAGGACAAAAATATGTTAATTGGAAAATATAGCTGAATAATAAGGCTAAAGTTTAAGAGGTTAAATATGCCTTTGGGCCTACAAGTAGCATCTGTTTACTGTGTTATTAGTGTTATTTACATAACACTATTCTGGTTGAATTCACTATACTGTATTACTTTTGTGATTTACTCTTCTGTCTATGTTCTATCCATCTTCCCTCATGCATTATTCAAAAACCTCTTTCAAATATTATCCCATGACAGAGATGATGCAGAAGGTAACAAACACACGACTCATGTATGGTTGCCTAGCAGTAACATGTCTGTCTGTCTGTCAAACCCCCACCTAAAACTTTTATAGTTTTCAAAAGTTCTCCCCACTTTCAGGATCCATCATTGAAAGTGATGTCATTTTTGCATGTTTTTGCTTTGATGGTTCACATTAAAGTTGCAACAAATAAACAAACACCACCCTCTAAGCTGAAAATGATGCTTTAATGCTTCTGCAGCATTTACCAGCAGAAAAAAACACTAACCTTCTCATTACATTGCATGGCCTTAAATTGGCTGTAAATTCAATCTAACGCCACATAAGAGATCTAGAATCCACCGCAGCACATCTATAGATGATGAGAAGGTGTGTTGACAACAGAGGTAGAGATGTTATGTTTTCCATTTAGGCAGGAGTGTCTCTTTAAATCAGGGGTGCACTCCAAGAGACCAGCCCAGCACAGTTATCTACTAAAACAGTGGTCCCCAACCTTTATTTCATCACGGCTCGGTTTATTATTAGAAACTATTTTCACAGCACGGCCTTTAAGGAGTGGCTGATAAATATACATATACGTGTTTATAATAATAAATGAATAATAAAAATGGGGATATTTTAAATATATAATAATGGGGTATCTTTAAAATAATAAACATAAATCCAATGTGTACTTGCAGCTTTATTAACAAGAATGAGTGATAGACTAAGGATATCCGGTCATTTTTCAAAATAAAATATTGTTTATACTCTGATAGTAAATAAAATGGAAATACTGGGGTTGGGAGTTGGGGGCAACTGTACGAAAACACACTCAATAAACCTGACAGTTAACAAATAAGTTGAACCAGGTGTGCTTAGGCAGGAAAAAATGACCAAACTGTGCTTTAGGCCTTGAAATTGGATGAAGTTGTAGTGATCAACCAGCACTAATTCAGGCCTAATGAAGGCCTTTTAAAGTGACTTGCTCTCAGGTCTCAAACTAAGAGAAAATCAATTTGAAGCATAAACTTAACTAATCACTCCAATCAGACATTTCTAATTGGAGAACCTTGCTGGAGGGCTGAAAAGGCTTGTTGTGCCATCAGCTATGTGATCAATACAGCACCTTCATCTCCAATGCCACTTCTTGGGAGAAGAGTGAAGTTCAAAGCTTAAGTCTGAGTACAATTTTTTCGACACTGCAGAGTGAAGCCAATCTCATCTTATATCAGACAGGCTCTCAGAGGCAGACTCCTGATGTCTTATAAGACCCTGCCTTATTCCTAATCACCTCTCCACCCACCTCCTGCTCTCTTCTTCAAAGGCGAATGAAGCCCCTGGGTGAGTCTGGCTGTTAAAGGGCAGACGGGCCGGGCTCCAGACAGAACCCAGACCCTGGTGTAGTTGGGAGCTGTTTTTGGCACAAAGCTCCTCCTCAAACCTCCTCTGTCGTGTGGGGAGGATCAAGGCAGACCCCCCTGCACGGTGCTGCCTTTTGTTTGGCTGGTAAAAACATGTCTCCACTACATCTGCGCGGGAGACAGCCCAGATCCTCTCGTCAGCAAGATGAAAGAAGGCTTTGAAACTAAACAAGCCCCCAAGCGCTCATGGCCATTTTGGAAGGGGGTTTGTGTGTACATGGTTGTGAATGTGTGTGTCTCATCCTTCAAAACACTGAACATTTACTTTTAATAGAAGAGGCATGGTATTCGGTTCATATTGTGTTTAGTCATGGTCCATAGTGGGCCCGTAGCCTTCTGTTAGACACAAAGACATTTGTGGTTATACAGCAGCTGCCTAATGGGATCAGCCATTATTCAAATGATGAACTGTATGTGTGAACAGATGCACTTATTTGCTATTTTAACAGAAACATCTACCATTGTAGGTTTACAGTGGCCCATCTGCCCAGTTTATCATGTTGTACTTCTCACTTGGAAAAAAACCACACCAAAGTAATCATTGCTGACCAGATATTATTTGTTTGGTGGACATTTCTCAGCACTGATGCAGTGCTGCATAAAACCTGAGCATGTGCAGTGACAAGCATATGGTGAGCTGAACTGAAAGCAACTGTTTTGCTAAAGACATACGAGGCATTCAGCTGAAGCTGGTGATACATGGTGAGTATTCTCTGATCAGCAGCTGTAGGATTATGAAGTGAGTTTAGAGGATTGACTTTTTTGCTTGAGCCAGGAAGCTAAAACACTTCGGTCATTAATTAGCCATGCTGAGAGTTTATGGGGGCCACTGCTGTCACTGACTATTTAAAATGGCATTCAGCTGATAAGCTTCAGCTAAATTTTTTGTGTCACATGTGAAAAGGATTTTATCTCTGTCTCTTTCTCTCTCTCTCTCTCTCTGTTAGTGGGTGGATGAAGAAACTGGAGCTCCAGCCCAGTTTGACATGGCAGGGGTGGGATTTACTGCTAAAGTACAATCAGCATGTCCTCTCATGTCTATCTCATGACTTTCTCACATTGATTGTATTTATACATAAAAACGGTTCTGTCACAGGGGTAGTACCCTCAGGGACAAACCTTTAGTGGCTTTAGTTAGGGAAAAAAACCTATACCAACATTTGTTTTTACATTATTTGACAGCAGTTGGCCTTTATATTGTGCACACATATTAATATTATGAGAGCTAATATGTTTCAAGCGTTTCACATTACTTCAAAAAGTTCAAGATATTTCCCCCAGTATATAGACGTTTTATTAACTTTAGACACCAATTTAATTGTTGGTAATTGCTTTTTCCAGGACCTGCATTAGAGCTTGCATATCTGGTGCCCAGTGGTCTTATATCACAGCTCTCTCTGGCCAACACATTCTCTCTGTCTCAGACAGACACACAAACACTCACGTGCACCCACACACACGCACCCACACCAATTAAAAACAGCCTGTAATCAGAGTTTCTGTGTGTCAGCAAGACTTCTATATAGGTAACATCCCTGAGCTTATTCTGTTTCTTTGCTACATTAGCCTCCAAAGCAGCAAAAGCACAAAACTTTAGGAACCAAACACCAGGGATAAGGGTGAAAATTGTGTAAATGTGTTTTTTGGCCACATCATCAGTTTCAGACTTCCACAAGACCATTCTGAGACAATAAAGAAGGAATTAAACTCCACTGCTTCTGCTGACACAAGTCTGTTTAAGGAGCCCACACAATGTAAAACTTAATTTTCTTACATTCTTTCGAATGAAAGAAAACAGTTTAAAAACATTCACTTCCCAATACATACAGACAGTGTTAAAAAAAAAAAAAACGCTGCAAAAATATCTCATTTTCAGTTCCTTGTTCCTGTCACCAGTATATTTATGTCCACAGCAATTTAACCTCACCCATTCATGCCCAATTCCTCACCAATTTCGTTTTAAGTTGGATACATAGTATACATATATTTACATATTAGTCTTAAAATAACAGCAACTAAAATAACCCATAGATAAAACACAAGAAAATGGAAAAGGGCCCTTTAAGGCACCAGACGTGAAGCCAGGAATTCTGCAGGGACTATAAATGGATGGGAGTGAATGGAGTAATCTAGCCTGTTAAACCCAAACTTGATCCTGTCCAATAAGCACGGATGCCATTCCAATTAAACTTTCACAGAATCCCCTCAGCACAAGAGACTGATTGAATAACTTGAACAGTGAGCTGAGGTCATTAAGGAATGAGTTGGCCTTTCAGTGTCCCACTTTAGCCCATCTTGTACATTGAATGTTACATGTCCTTGTTTCTGCCTGTGTAATTGGTTCAGACAGGATCCATCAGTTCAGAAATGGCACTGAGACATGGATATGGATGCTTACACAACAGGATATAACAGCAGTCGGTGCTGCCCAGATGCATTTCCTGTCTGCACTTGTTGTTATAAATTCCTAGTATGAGCCTGGATTGGCTGAAGGCTGCCCTGATTGGCCGAGAGCTGCGAGGACATGGCGGAACAGATGCTAGGCCACCTCATCGCATCACGGCAAAAGCTGGACGACAGCCAATCGGCACACTGCATGAGCCAGAGTGTGAGCAACACCTGATCTCACACGCTCGTGCTGTTTACTGCCCCACAGAAATAGATACCCCTGAGCAAAAACACACCACTACCACATCTTGTTAAAGACATCAATCCTGTCTCGGAATACATGACGTGAGTATGACCAGAACAATACATTGGTATTGATTAAAACACCATGACTGGGCCAAAATTGTACAATACAATACATTGATAGAAAATAATGAAAATAAGATGAAAGCCCTCTAAAAGCATTGTACCAACTACAACTATTAATCATTCTCTTGCCTCAATTTGTGTTGTGTTATCGGATCATTACTTATGCAGTTTCTGACCGTGTATGATGTACTAATGTTTAAAGAATGGATATAAATATGTCACATGTAGCAGCTGTCAGGAAGCAAGAACTTTGACTGCAAATGTTGTCCAGGCTTTTACACTGTCATAATATATCACAAACTAGAAACTAAGTCTATACATGGAAAGAGTGGAATGATTAAGGCATACAGCTTGCAGAAAACTTGCATTACTCGATAGCTGCTATAGCCTAGTAGATCCGGTGCAAAACTAACTTCACACACCAGTTACATCTTAGCTAATCATCTATATTTTAAGTGAAGTTTAAGTTTTGGTCAAACTGTCCTTAAAAGACTGGTTAATCATCATGCAAGTCAAGGCTCCTCCAATCACAGGATACCACCAACACTGAGAGGGTGAGGAATAGCACATGCTTCCGCCGAGTCATTCGAAGTGCAACTGCATCTTTTCAAGCTGCTGCTAATGCAGTGTCACTGGAGAAGAATGTCAACTAACAGATGCCCCGCACAGGCTACCATCATGGAAAGTAATGGGGACGAGGAAGAGGAAGAGGTCATCCAACCCAGGGAGAGCGAGGCTAAGTCCACTCTCCACTCTGAACCCTCAGCCACAGATGGCTGTAGCGGTGCTGGGGATTGAATTTACAAACACCAACAACCATTTTTAACTGGTTCCACTGTTTTAAAGACAACCAAAACAGATTTAATAAATATGATTTAGTTGAGACTTCTGAAGTTTATTCTGTGACCCCACGCCCCTCCCTTGACATAAAAGAGCCCCCAGTTTGAGAACTGTTACTGTCAAAAACCCATCATAAACACAATAAAGCTTTTCAACAATAGTACTGATGCATTACTCTAGTGATCTCCCATAGAGAGCATTATACAGGCCATTTCCAAAGCAATATGTTTTTCCATAAGTGGAGAGTGAGGTGTCTGATCAGCATGATCACTGCTTAAGCCATCGGCTTTCTTCTTCAGTTCATTTTAGAGAGTGAATAGAGAGGAAATGGGAAAAGACCAATCTGGGATTCTATTCAGTTCTTCTTTCTCATAAACACACAAACATGTCACACTCACTGTTGAACTCCCTGTGACGGGCCCGGGCCCGGGCCCTCCATGGCTGGTTGCGGATCCATCGCAGCCGTCGAGGCAGGTCCATGGCCCCGCGCCAGTGTGTGCCCACAGGAAGTCATCCAGGAATATCAGCCCAAATACATCCACTTTCCCCTCACTGATGAGCTCATTTCTGAGGGGACAGCCAGACCCTGCCCGGGTCTCCTTTATGTCCTCAGCTATGGTACTGGTCGTGGCTGTGTATCCTGTCTCCTCTGGTCTGTTTGTGTTACCTCAGCTCTATATTTTATGCATGAGTCAGGGGAAACTAACTCCCTCTGCAGCTCAGTCAACCACGGGCTGCACCGGAGCTGCATCAGCCCAGAGAGCAGCACGTACACACATACACACACTTGCAAACATACATACAGTACTGTGCAAAGTTCTCTTTTGCAGACTTTTTAAAACCATTTATGAGAGCTGTAAGCGACTTCCTGTCAGCAAATATACAAGTTAACTCTAGAATAAATACAAATAAACAAGAAAGTGTTAAGTAATTTCAGGAATTGTTTTGTTTCTAAAAAAGTACTTGAAGTTTTGTGAGCTGGTTTGAAGAACACAGGTTCAGTTCCAGAGCTCACCTCAATGACTACAGCCCTTTGCAAGGATTTGTGAATCCCCATCAGCAGCTCACCAGGTTTAATCCAATAAAGAATCAACCAAGCCAAACCAGGTTTTGAGGTATTTGATGCAAACTACAATGTAATATTGGGCTTCCAAGAAAAAAGATCAGGGAATGGTTAATCAAACACACTCAGGTGTCTAAGACTTTTGCACAGTACTGTACACACACACACACACACACACACACACACACACAGAAACACGATGCCACTTAACTCCTGGAAATAGAGTGTTGGCAACAAGCCAGGAAACACACTCAGACTTACAAGAATTTATCTGACAGTACAACATCAGATTTACACCTCACAGAAAACAGTAAGCATTGTAAATAGTGGTTAAATTGCTTTGGTCTAGAAGAGTGTGAAACTTGTTTTTATCCAACATCATGGAATGGGGTGGGAAGGAGCCGGGGGATGTAAACCAAAAAAAATATCAGATGTGTAACACTGTTGCTCACCACAGGGCATGGCTGAGGCAATTTTCAAAAATACCATTCATTTTTCTTATAGAGAAAATCTGTTTAGACCTGAAGCTCATAACATGGGGTAGCTTGAACACATACCTTCTGCTTTGACAAATGGCATTTGCTGTTCACATGCCTAAACAGGGTATTTGAGAGACCTGTTCATATTCCTCTGTATCAGTGTCAACTGATCTGATTACAAATGCAAACTGTGTCAGCAAAGCATGTTAACACAACATTGTTTTTCCCAAGAAGCTGTAAAGGGCATGAAAGCATTTTTTGCACAGCAGCACCCTCAAGAGGATTCTTCTGTTCACCACACTGATCATGCAAGCATATTTTCCAGCATATTTATTTTCATTTGGTACATACACTCTGGCTGTGAAAAAATAAATAAAAATTCAGTCACAGAATACAACAGCATCAAAAGGAACTTCGAACCTTGAACAAGCTCTGCACATGGTAAAATGAACCTGACAATGTGAAGAATTGTAAACTTCATGCTCCAGTGCCACAGCAACTCATGCACATTTACAATTGAAGAACATTGAAACAGTGTGTAATCACAGTCAGTGATGGTAATGGAACATAGCCTTTATGTCAACACAATTTTGAATGAACATCAAAGGAAAACAATTTGGTTTCAAATCACCCTTACAGAAGGCACATGACAGCTATACAGTACTTGTGCTGGGTGGCAACCACACATTACATTTGATAAGGTTTCATAAAGTAACATGAGCTTATATACAGGGATTTTGGTGATAGCAGAAGCTGGTGGACGTTTATAAGTTCTGAGAATAAGGGTGAAGGACAAAGCAATCAATAGTCGTTCAAACCACCATTGTAGCTTTAACTCTTTAAAAAAGTGTTTTAAAGAGTTAAAGCTGGTGTAGCCTATAAAAGTGTCAGGACGGTAACGCTGACCATGAAATTTACTGTGACCAGTTGAATAAATATGGTTTGAACAGAGATTCCTAAGCCTGCCCTTAAAGTGCCCAGGTCCATTCACTTTTTGTTATGTTCTGGCTCCTGACACCCACATACATTACTACACAATCAGAGTCAGAATACATTAAAATAAAAATATGGCTTTGGTCAAGGTTCTCAAACTAGTCCTGAGGAGAACCTTTTTTCAGTTTGCTAGAATTAAAGTAAAACAATGGCTGGTTGAAGGGTTCGAGTGGCTGGGTAGCAAATCTTGAGCCAGACTGCACAACTCAGCCTGAGAAAGTTGCCTTGCCTTGCAGAGTAACAAGCCTAGCCTTAACATTCAGATGCCCTGTATTTTGTTAACTAACTAAAACAAATGTGTTGCAACCAAGCTCAAGATCATAGAGGGTAGACCTCCAAGAACACCAATGCGTACCCTGTCCCCAAGGGTTTTGTGGATGGAATGAAATTAAAGTGATATGAGGAATTCAAGCGCCAGTCATCAACTCGTGCTCATATTAAATTATTTAAAAACAGTGCCGAACTAAATCAGATGACATATTCAAAATTTTCAAATCTTTGGTGAAATTGAAACAATTGTGGATGTAGACAACATTGGACTCCAGTTTCCTAGAAACAAATCCTGCCTAGTCTTTGGTGGGGAAAAAAACAAACACAAAAAACGAATTCATGAATTTTAAACCATTAAAATTGTTTATAATAGTTCAAGGCTAGTTTTAATGTGCCTCCACAAGATTGATTCGTCATCCTAGCACTTGAAACCTTAGGGAAATGTTATGCCTCTGCATAGCAGAGATGCTGGACAGCACAGTTCAGGTGCATTCGATGCACGTGTGTCAAGAAGATAGCTACTATGAGTACTGTTTAACATCATTATTGCCACAACCCATTAGAGCGAGCCCCAAGTAGAAAAATGAAATAATAGAAAGAGAACTGGAATTCTAAGTAAGATAAATATATAGAGTAATCCAATGAACACATTATAAAGAACCCCCACCCCCCAAACTTCATATCCAGAATATTGAAGTAACATCTGTATCAATAAGTGCACTGCAAGAAATGGCTTTCTCTGAAATAGCCACAGTAACAGCCAGAGGTCACCCCTCTGTAAAAGTACACTGAGAATGCTGACAAAAAGCCATTTCTAGCAGATTTTACTTAGATACTGCCGTTAAAACCAGGCTAGATTTTTTTAACATTTTGTGTATAGAAGTGTACTAAAAAGACTGAAGGCAAAAAGGACATTAAGACATTAAGTTCTAATCTAAAACATGGACCACAACCCTACAACAAAACAACTGCTCAATATACAGGCACCAATTAAGCACAATCCTTCATTTCCCCCTAGCCAATGTCTTTCCAAGAAAGTTAAACATCATATCAAAGGTGTGCTTAGGACTACAGCATTTATCAAATACTGTTTAAGCCTTAGTGGCAGTCATTTTCAACATGATTATATCTTCAGTACAGTGTGTGTATTTAGCCACATGCTGTAACTTGTCTCAGTACTCCCTTAAGCCCAAAACCACAAGTGTTGTTGTCACTGAAACTGGAAGCTAAATATAAGGTCCTCTAAATATAAAAGATACATTAAAGTCTCCAAAAAAACTATTCAATTTGCTGGAATTATTCACTTTTGTCAACGTCAGGTGGGTTGTCAAGGTCGACGCCTGGTTCTGCTGCACAGCAAAAACACAGCTTCTGGGTGTACAATGAGATCATATCTGAATGGGGAAAAAATATCTGGTTACTCAGGCAAATTTGTCATTTACATTTCTGACTTTGCCTAAACTGTTTGTCTTCGCCAATGTTTTTGTTCGGTAAGTAGAGAAGGTAATAAAGCCTTAATGTGACAACAAATCAGCAAAAGCTAAAGAGTCAATTCTATGGACAGATACAGTATCATATTCCACCCATGGAAAGTTCTAGCTTTAATTATATAAAGTGAGTTCCCGGTAGAATTACACTTTACAAAAGGATAAGAGACATAGGGCTGCTTTGCATTGTTGTAAATAATTCAGCATGCAAATTATATATAAAACAAAACAGTAAAATAGTTTAAAACACAAAGTTTTTATCTGCAATCTTTCAAAAATGTAATGATGCGAGTTCCTGATTTTCACTTAAATGGCAGCTGTCCTAATTCAGTTGGAAGAGCAGGATCTTGAGAAGTTGTGTTTTAAAAGAGGCTCTTGCTACTGGAAAGCTTATGATTGTAAAATTATCAACGCACGACACTCAGCAAATAATAACCAATTACTATAACCCAACTGCGACTTGCATTTACACGTATCTCAGCCATCCAGAAGTCAAAAGTGCTATTCTTACCAAGCATTTTCCCCAAGAAGGCAGGTCTGGATCTGGGTGGTAGGTAGACAAAGAGGAAGTAGAATGGAATTCCAGAAAGAGCCACAAGAATGCCAACCAGAGAGTTTAGAGTGTCGCTGTACAGCGGGACCACCACAAGGAAGACTGTGCATAAACAGTAGACTATAGGGAAGAACAGACTCAGCTACACGCACACACACACACACACACACACAAAGTTGTAGTGATTAATGATAATGTAAATATGCACATTGTGGAGCAGTGGAACAGCTCTCTGTATTGATGAAATATATATAAATAAATAAATAAATAAATAAACATACATATAAGGGCTGGGAAAGTTATCACGTTAACGCGTTAACTCATTATTTACTTAACGCCTTAATTTATTTACTTACTTCATTATTTACTTACTTAGCTTAATTATTTTATCACGCGTTAACGCAGGTTTTTAAAATCCTTTTATTTTGAAAGTCGGTGCGTTCACCACAGTAACGCGCGCAAGGGCGGACTGGGACTGTCTTTACCAGGTTGGGTTTTCGCATCTCGGCCACATCTTGGGCCTCTTTGCAGAACGCACAGATCGACAGTCTGCCCCTGAACACCAGCGCTGAGGTATTTAATATGGACAAAAGTAATGGGACATCTGACCCCCGCAGCCAACGTACAGCATTCCCATTACTTTTGTCCATATAAGACACCTGACCATTACACAAAACACTTTAATAACACTGGTTCCGCCCACATACTTTGCAGGTGCTATATTCCCATGCTCTGGGAACTTATTTTTCAGTAACAAGCTAGATAACACGTGAATGCCCTGCAGTGGCAAATGGCCTTGGTTTTATATTAGATTTTATTACATTGTTTTTTTATTACATGTTTTTATAGAAATATTTGAACTCCAGCTGTGACTGTGTTAAAGAGAACACTGCGGTTAAAATCACCTTATTTGTCTTTTTTCACAGTGTTATTCCATTTTTATCATTAATAAAGATAAGTGTGCACAAAGCAAACATATTTGTTTACTCCTATGTTGAGTATTAAAAACCGATTGAGTTTTTTTAGTACAGGTGCGATTAAAGTGCGATTAATCGCGAGTTAACTATGGCAAACATGAGATTAATCGCCATTAAATATTTTAATCTACTGACAGCCCTAATGTGTGTGTATATATGTATATACATTGTAATTTTGGCGTTAACGGCGTTCCTATTTGTGCCAGAGGGGGGTGATAAAGCCAAAGGCTATTACACACACAGTGCTGTTAGCTGGTAATGGTTTAGTCACTCAGTGCTGCTGCAGCTCCTTTGAGTTGATGAATCTCCTAGTGCTGTATATTTAGTTTTCTCAGCAGCAGCTAAAGGAAATATGATTAAGTAGCAATGATGACTAATTTGTGTGTCAATTTCCTATTCTGTGCCCTTTCCCCCACATTCACAAAGACTTCCATTTCTGACAGTATTATCTCTGTATGCCAGCACTCACAACAGGAGCTTAGTATTGAATGATACAATGAAATAAAAATCAGGACTACAGTTCTGAGAAGTGACCCGATCATAGAACACTCAATTATATAAATTGTAACACAACACAAATAATTTAATACCTTTATCTGCTCCTATTGTACAATAAACTGTTAGACATGTTGCAAGATTTACTAGGAATGTAATTTAGATACATAAAATCCTGATATAATAATCTAATATCAATATCTAATCTCAACAATGTCTTTGTGGTTGAAACACTCTCCATGCCATTCATGCAGATCATCTGTAACTGCATGTAACACAATAATTGCTGTTTACTATTCGATTCATTTTAGAACAATTGACTATTTAATATTGTCTTTTTTTCATATCTGTTGTAAAGTGTACTTTATTTTATCTTGTTGTGTTCTATAACTTTTAATGTACTGTTTTGCTCTTTTCTGCTTCTCTTTGTACTGTCCACTTAGGAGACTAATAAAAGTTTATCTTATTTTTTTACATCAACAACAATTCCCTGGTGAACAAAGATTGTGATTCAGCCTGTGATAGAGGAGCAAAGTGAGGGACTGAGGCTTTACCTTGACAGGGCGCGGCATCTCAGGAGCCTTTATGCGCAGATAGATCTGACTGCCGATGGAGAGGCCAACGAAGAGCCAGTAATTAAAGCTGAAGTAATTAATGAGCCGGAAGACATCTCTCTCGCACAGATAGAGCAAGGCCATTCCACCCTAGAAAACACATATGTACAGATGTGTGTTGAAGAATGCCATTTCTGCAGAGAATGTTAAATTGAATTTAAAGATTTAATAAAAGCAGGTATTACATCTTCAGATACTCACATTGAACAGCAAGGCTGGAATAGGTGTGTAGCGCTTAACATGGATCATGGAGAGAAAGTTGGGTAAATGACCCTCCCTGGACCCAACAAAGAACAATCTAGGAAGAGCAAGAAAAAGAAAGTGTTATTATATATACTTCTCACAATACAAAAATGTTGCTCTCATTTCTCAGGATCAAATCTCCATTGAGGCAAATGCAAAGCTTGAAAAGCTCCACTTATTCATACCCCCATCACGGGGAGGATACGCACCATCACGGACTATAAGAATGCCAAGGACACCGCGATCAGTGCCGATTCCGCATTCACCAACACGTTGAACGAGAAGCCCTCAGGCCCGAACGACTACCGACCGATCGCACTGACGTCGGTGGTTTGAGAGGCTTCTGAAATACATCATCTCCTCCTCCATCCCAAGCACCACAGACCCGCTTCAGTTCGCCTACCGACCCAACAGATCCACAGAGCCTATCCGCGCTAAAATGGGCGAAGGCGGGGTACACCTTGGACAGTCGCCAGCACGTTGCAGGGCCACATATAGGGACAGACAACCATTCACGCACACATTCATATCTATGGGCAATTTAGAGTGCTCAATTCACCTATTCCCCAA
>JBBPDH010000136.1:15226464-15241158 GCA_037974565.1 Clupeocharax schoutedeni
TAGATTTTAGAATCTGGATTTATAGATATATAGATAAAGATATGTTTTTGTTTATTATTATTATTATTATTATTATTGTTGTTGTTGTTGATGTTGTTGTTGTTGTTGCTGTTGTACATACCTTGAGGAATCAGAATTTTAAAGACATGTTATGACCATTATGGCTCATTACTCAAGTTTCTTATGTAAGGCCTCATCAGGACTTTATTCTATTTGCTTTCAATAATATCTTCCATTTACTCTCTCACTGCTCTTTCATAATCAGTTCTGTGCCACTGATTATTTATAGAAATAAATAATTCAAGGCAGTGGTCACCAGGCCTGCTCCTGAATGATTTCCTGCTGACTTTTGATCTCTCCTGATTGTTTTAATTATTGGCTTCAGAAGCCCTTGATTAGCTCAGTGATGAAGATTAGATTTGGCTGGAGACCAGATAAAACCTGCAGTGGGGAGAGCTGGTGACCACTGATTACATTAATGATTCTTTGTAATGCAGATTATATATAAAGGTATCACTGCCACCACGTGGTGGAAAATAAAGCTGCAGCACAGATGTGGCAAACAAGATCTTCAAGAATTCTTAGACATTCAAGTAGCATTCGTGCCACTCGTCTTAAGCGTGTTACACATAGCCAGGTCCATGAATCTAAGCACACTTAGTAAAGAGTTAGTAGTTTTCGTCATAATTTTCACACTAATGTGTGGAAAATAACATTTAATTAAATACAAAATTAGACTAAGGAAACCAAACCTCTTGGTAAAAATATTTCTTATGTTATAATGTGTTAATTTGTTACTTTTTTTTTATAACCCTCCTCTGCTAGCATAAGATCAATACATCAAGTCAAATAATGCTTCTTTCACAATAGAAATTGTCACAAAGCAGCGTTACAGAAATCTAAACCCAAGCCCTCAGTGAGTGATGCCGTAGTGACAGTGAAAATCTCCCTCAGAGCAGGAGAAAGAAACCTTGAGAGGAACCAGAATTTGGATGGGATCCCAACCTGGATAGCAAAACAATAACACAAGAAGAAATGAGAGTTATGAGATCATTTAAAGAGTGACTGATGAACATGCAGTAATTAATAACAAATGAGGAAGGAGAGATAAAGGACTGTCTGTTTTCAGGCAGAAGTTTTAGGTTAACCAGGTAAAACAAATATCAGAGTCTATGTCAGAGTCTAATGTCAGAGTCTAACACTAACCAAGCAGAGGTTATATAAATTATAAACAGTGAGGAGAATTGAGTGCAGAAGAGTGTGAAGGAGAGTGTATGGGGAATATGGGGGGTCAGTTTGAGTAGGACACTTGAGTAGGACTCTTTTTTTAATGCACATTTTATAACATTGCCATTATTTTTATTTTAAATGATGCTGCATTTTATGTCATTTTTGAATACTGATGTCCTATTACACTGCTGCATACTACTGTATATCTGATTTTACTATATTTGGTGTAGGGTTCTTGGATGTCCTTGAGTGGCATGAAAGGCCTGAAAATAAAATGGATTATTATTATTATTATTATTACAGCATGATGTTGTAGTCTACTCAGGTATAAGTTTCTAGGTAATGACAGACTGTGCAGTAACGTCTTAATGATATCTAGTGGTGGAGATTTCTGTTTCAGGTACAGAGGCAGGTGAACATGGGGAGACTCCATTATGGTTGAACTGGTCCACTGGAATAATGGGCAGCAATATACTGGATATATACATTTTTGTGCCATTAAATTTAAGCTTTCTCATGCTGATGAAGGACAAAAGGAATTTGCCCTCTGTGACACCAGACTTCATCAAGATTGCCAAACAATGTGCAAAATCAGACAGAAGTATGCAACTGAAATAAGTCAGGCAAATAAAAAAGGCTCTTACCATGTGATGTACAGATCATATTTGATTGCACTGTGTGTGAACAACAACTGACGTATTATTTCAGCTTCTAGAATTTTCATGATGCTTGACGTTACTTGTATTACTGCTGCATGATGAATATCCAGGACTGAGGCTGCATTCACATGCTACTCTTCAGGCTATGGGCGGCTTTGTTCAGACCACACAGTTTTTATTATTCATACTGCAGACACTGCTTCCTTCATAATTCATATGACACATGCCTATAGCCTGTGCATTTTCAGTGGTAGCTTGACTGCAAGTATATGTGCATTATTGATAAACTCTCGTTGAATGGGAACATTGTGCAATACTAAGACCTATCCTATCCTATCCTGTCCTGCCCTATCCTATCCTGTCCTGTCCTGTCCTGTCCTGTCCTGCCCTGTCCGGTCCGGTCCTGTCCTGTCCTGTCCTGTCCTGTCCTGTCCTATCCTATCCTTTCCTGTCCTGTCCTGTCCTGTCCTGTCCTGTCCTATCCTATCCTATCCTATCCTGTCCTGTCCTGCCCTATCCTATCCTATCCTATCCTGTCCTGTCTTGTCCTGTCCTATCCTGTCCTGTCCTATCCTATCCTACCCTGTCCTGTCCTATCCTATCCTGTCCTGTCATGTCCTATCCTATCATATCCTGTCCTGTCATGTCCTGTCCTATCCTATCCTGTCCTGTCCTGTCCTATACTATCCTATCCTGTATAAAGCCCTAAAATGCTAAAGGCAAATCAAAGAATCCTTTGAAAGCATAAATAGTTGTGCTGTATGATTTAGAAATTGTTGGATGTGATTTCTTGTTGTATATGTAATTTATTTTTCTCCTAATGTGAGTGTGTATACACATACACACACACAACTTCAGTACGAATGGATGGGATTAATCTTCTGTGTGTGTGTGTGTGTGTGTGTGTGTGTGTGTGTGTGTATCTTGGTGGAGTTTTTCTGTTTAAAAAACATGCTTTTTGTGAAGTACCCAACATGATATGGGTTATCATAAATAATACCAAACAGTCCACTATTGTTAAATAACCATTTTGGTACTATACAGAACTTTTTATAGGCGTGTATAAATGCAAGAATGAAGGTTTTCAGTTCATGAAGAACACAGACTGAATCCATTGAATAAAACAATGCAAGACAATTTGTGTCCATTACAATGATTCTGCAAAGTGTTTATTGATGAAGGACAATAAGATAGGGCACATAAGCTAATAATAATAAGCAATGGTCAGTCAGATAAGATAAAGAATGCATCTTCTGTCACCATTAATTACTTTACTATCATTTTTTATATGTGTCATTTACAATAACATTAACAGTAGTCTATCCCTTCTGTGTGTGTTCATGCCATTATTCATACATAGAACAGCATGTGAGTGTCAGGACACCACAGTAGCCAATTATCCGAACTATTTCTGTACAGATGAAAGGAACCTGCTAAACCCACGCAGCCTTCCATGCTCCTGTAATGGCAACATTGTGCTGTGTTGTATAGTTATCACTTGAGTTCTTTTTTGAGTTCTTTTTTCTGGGGAAAAATAATGTCCTTTCATCACCCACCTCTTAATCGGATTTGGGTGGCTAAGCACCGTACACAGAAGTTATATCAGGAAAGGATAGTAATCATAGTAATCTCTGGTTTTCACGCAATATTATACATTTCTACAAACATTCATTTTTATTAAGTCACACAATAACATTAAACGTTATAATTTTCTGTTATTAAAAATGGTCCTGTTGTGGCATTCGCTGGTGTTTGTGTAATGGGATATTTTGAGTTACTGCTGATTTTGTGTTTTGCTGTCACAAAATATCTTTGCAAGGAAGAAATCTTCTGTTATATTTTAGTCAAGTTCATTTGTAAATGTAGTTATTTGCTAAAACATTAGCCTGGACTGTTTTATCTCTAAAAAGCATAATAAATTAGAAAGACTTTAAATCCATAGTTTGGCAAAGAAATACACAATTCAGTTGATCAACAATTGCATGTAATAGATTTTGCACAGGAGCTACGAGACTAATGTAGCTGGCAAAACAAGAAAAGAGACGTCTCTCTGTGTTTCTTCTGCACCAGCAAAGAAAACCCTACATTTGAACTGCAGCTTAAATAGGTACAGCCTTGCCTCAAACTGTGTTGTGTGCTCTTATCTGAAATTGCTACAAAACTCAACAGTATTATAGGCACAGTCCAGGCCTCGTCATGGCTTTGCTTAATTGCTACATTTTTATTACCACCTGTGGGTCAATCTTAATGTTTCAGTATACCAAAACATTTTGGATAATGCCATGCTTCCAACTTCGTGGACACGGTTTGGAGAAGAACCTTTGCTGTTCCAGCATGACTGTGCCCCAAAGTACAAAGCAAGGTCCGTGAATGCGTTTGAAAAACGTGACTGGTCTCTACACGGCCCTCACCTCAACCCCATTCAACACCTTGTTGGAATGGAGTTTGCGAACCAGGCCTTCTCATCCAGCCTGATCTCACAAACGCTACAGAATGAATGGGCACAAAAATGAAATGGCGAAATGAATGTGTGCCTTCCAGGAGCAGTGGAAGCTGTTCTAGCTATCTCCATATTAAAGTATTTATTTGAATGCGGTTAATTAAACTCCATGGTGGTGTAATGGTCCCTAAACTCTTTCGTCCGTATAGTGTAGTGTAGCTTGTATTGCTTGTTACCTACATTAGCCACCTCCGGTAGAAGACCAAACAAAAACACCAGACATGTTTTGGTTGATTACTACATTAGCGATGAGGATAATGAGAGGTTCTACTAAGATGTCGCTTTAAAATAAAATGTGAGCTGGAAATAGTCGGTTCAACCTGGCAACCCTGACCTTCCCCTATCCAATCTGATGCTGTTGATGAATTAATGGGCCCCGCCTCTCTCTCCTCTCTCTCCGCACCCAGAGCTCCGATCTGCTGACTCAGTGCCTTACGGCGGTCCTGTTTCTCCACACCGTTCCGCAGGACGCACGCAGCTCTGTCCCGGCTCCAACTGCAACCATGGCTAAGACTGCAATCGGTAAGCCCTGCTGTTTTATTCTGGGTTCTTTTCTGACACGCTGCTGTGTTTGAATGGGTTGCCTGGTGCAGGGAGATGCTCCGGGAGGCGACACCCTTAATGCACAAAAGGCGCACTGGGGACCACTGCATTGATTAACACTGTGGCATGCTTCTTCTAATTATTGTATTTGTCTATTATCCTTATTTGCGATGTCTCAAGTTGTGTTTTGTCAGCTCCTTTGCTTTTAATAGGTGTGCACGCCAGTATCCTAGATCTTAAACTGATGCTCGATGCACCACTTTTTCTGCAAAATAAATAAATAAACATGGCATTAAAATGCGTTCTGAAACTGATTAAGGTGACCAGGTTAGGGTGCACGATCAGGATGCTGCAGCACGTGCCGCCTTGAGCCTCGAGCCTGACCCAGCATAATGCAGAAGGACCCCACCCAAGATCCAGGGCGCTCCATATGATCGACCACGGCTGAACAATGAGGGACGCGGCACAGTCAGAAAAGCAGCACAGGCCAAACGCCCCCTCTCATTTTTCCATCACTGAGATATAACAGAGCCTGTGCAGCAATTAATAATGTGGGTGCAGCATCCTCCAGAGCAAGCTGTCAGCACAAAATAGGTGCTGTAAAAAACACCAAGAAGCCAGTGGCTTATCAGCCTTTATGGTGCATTTCTGATATTTTACACCAGCTTCTGTCACTGGCTGAGTCATTTACGTGCCCACACTGCAGTCAGATTTGCTCTTATTTTCTTAAGGAGACATTACACGCTCACTTTTATCCACACAGACCTTTTTAATTGGAATTCCTCTTTGTCCATAGGCCTGGTATTTATTACCTATCACTGACCTGCTCCTATTTGTCTGTGGTGTTTATTTACTAACAGGATGAACCATAGATCTGGAGCCTTTTGTGTCACCGCCTCCTTTATATACTGATTAATAAGATCACAAGCTGATTTGGATGATTAATCCATGAGCAGTTCTTTTCATATGCATGTGTTTCTGGCTAGGACACTGCCGTCTGGAGTGATGACTGATGGATAGGCGCGCACATGCACTCCCCTGTAATAGAAATGTGCATGGCCTCAAGTCGTCTGGCCCATAAATATGTCGTTTTGCTTCTGGAGATTTGGACGAGAAGAGTAGGGCGGACCAGGCAGCGGGTGCATGCTGGTCTCATTGAATTATGGGTAGATGGCGGGGTGGTGGAGCAGTGCCGCTGGGGCTGTGGGCGAGGCTCTCTTCTCTGGCATTTATTGTCACCTTAAAAAATGATGGTTGTGAACTCACCGAAACCTCTATTGTGGAGAGGTCACATTTATTCATGGTGTTGGGGTTAGGGCTATTAATACTAATTGTAATCACTAATTAAATGATATCTGGAATACTTTGATTATTAATTGGGTAATAAGGGATTTTTTGTGTCAAAAAAAATCTAAATCAAAACTTCGTAGGCTTCTGTGTTTCTATAGACCCTATTTCTTAATGTAAGTAAGGCTTGAAGGAGAATTGTGTGTTGTCATCATCTACATTTGCATCCTGTCATTGCTGATTCATTGAGAAGGTTAAATTTAATCAATTATTTTATTTTAAATTAATATTTTGAAACTGTGCCATATGGACAGAACTAGTTATGTTTAGGCCTAACAAAACAGAGCAAAAGACAAACAAATGAGGAAAGACATGAATACAGACAATGGAATTTTAATACAGGGAGTATTTCTCTAAGCAGGATTTCTCAGTTAGCGAGATAAACTAAGCCAAACTGAGGAAGGTTGTTTCAGTGGCGATGCCCTTTGTCTCTTTTGCTGTGTGACCTATTTAAATGGCTTAATTTAACCTGCTTTCTGAAATACTACCCAGATCTTACTTACTATGGACACCATATTCATATGTCCAGGCACCTTATTGACTTAAATAAATGGCTGGGATGAACGTAAGGCCATATAGTGTAATTCCTAATATACTGTTCTACCCTTGTGAAATTGTTCAAAGAGAGAAATGTCTATATATTCTGTTACTCAGAAGTGATTGTTCATTATTCATTATTAAAGCCATGCATTTCCCCCAGGTATGAGGAACGTATAAGGCTGGGTGTGACTAATCCAATCTGATCCACAAATCCAATAAAGCAGCATAAAGAAGTGTTGTGGGTAACAAAGGCACAGATACCCTGAAATGCGCTGCAGCTGCAAACTTAGAGATAAGAGATACCAAGAAACCTGCTAACCACAGGGGTGTGGCCAGACATTAACCTGAATCTCTGAGGAGTAACGCTTTGGTCTCCTGTGTCTAGCCATCATACCAGCTCCTCTCAAGCTTTTCAGACAAGCATGAATAATATTTGAGCCTTGTCTGTGTTCGCAATGTCACAAGTAATACAAAGGAATATTGTCATGTCTGCCTTTGGTGATAGTTTCCATGGGACTAGCAGAGTTGAAAGGAGAAGGTCTGCATCGCTGCACTGGATGCAGTGTGTGTGTGTGTGTGTGTGTGTGTGTGTGTGTAAGTGTGCATGGGGAGGGTGATTATTGATTTCCAGGGTGGCCGTGCTGATGCATTTTCAAAGAAGCAACACAAAAGGCAACCGTGTTTTTACTGATGTGGCTTTTGTAGCCTCTGTGTCGTAGACATTTTGCTGCTCATGTCAATGGAATGTAATTTTGAATGGACTGCTGACAGAAATGCATAATATCTTCTCTACCATTAACAGCCATCATACTGCCAAAAGGTTTAAAAAAGCAGTGCTCATATTTGGGCTGTTTCATAACAAAACCGGATATCTTTAAAATCAGTATCCTCAGAGAATTAGAAAAAAGGGCCTTAAATTTTGTCACTTAAGGACCTGTACTAAGGCATTTTCTTTATGGTATAAGGAAATAGAAATATGACACAAACTGCATTAATTGGGTATTGAGAGCACCAATATACATATAATATGTTTAATGATATTTTTCATATTTTGACATATATAACAACATATATTCAAATTATATTCTTTAGAATGATAAAACTGATGTTCAGGATATGTGTTTGCAAGCACTATGGGTGTGGTCTCTTGGGCTTGGCCATCTGAGGCCTTTTTCCAAGTGATGTTTTTAGCACTTTCAGAGCTCTGAGAGACACCAGGTCCTGCCTGACGTTTCCCTTTTGACTTGCTTACCAGCCAGTTAACCTGAATTACATGCTCCACTGAACTGCCAATCTCCCTCATTTCTGTCTCACTGAAGACTTGAGGGGAAAATGGCTGCTTGTGTGTGTGAACGCTCAGCGTGAGCACTCAATATTTGGCTGCCAGAACCCCTCCACCACCTCCTTTTTCTGCCTGAGGGTTCATAATCATGGTGGCCTCCGTTTCCCCGCTGCCTCTGGTCTCTGATTCCTTAGTGTGTGGTGAAGGGTTAATAAGTTTAGAGAGAGGAAGGGCTGATCAGATTCCCTCTGATAGTGCAGGTTGGATGGAGAGCAGGAGCAGCGCAGTAAGTGGTGTAAGAGTGTTGCTGCAGCACTTTAACAATAAAGATTCCAGAGATGGTTGTTTCACGTAATGTTTGACTGCTCAATATATCGGCTGCTAACCGCTATCACGATATTGGTTTCTGAAATACTGATATCGCAGAAGGCTGCAATATGCAAAAGATCCTCTAACCAATCACTGTGTTTCTGACAGTGCAAAGTCTTTTTAACCATTAAAGGTGTTGGCAAATCGGTGCATTAACGAGTGAGGGTAAAAATATATTACCTGGAATAAGGACATATATTTAAATGTATTGGTTTTGTGACATCACAAAACTATGATCTAAAAACAGGTTGTTTTCGAAGCTTATTTTTCGTGATTGGACTGTATGGGTGAGGGGGGGAGTAAAGGTACCATTTGAAATAATACTTGCAGACTTTACAGGCTTTTTAATTCAAGAATTAAAATTGTGATATGGGCCCTTTAATATAATGAAAGGCATCACAATTGCAATATGTAATAGTAAAATCACAGTACTTTGTACTATATTTTGCCCATATTATACAGCCTTAATGTGATGAAATGGAAATAAAAACCTGAACAAGCAAAAAAAACCTAGTAGTCCAACACAATAATGCTGCTCATTTTTGATGCAGCAGGAGGAATCCTATGGGGAATATGGTTGTTCGGGAAACAAGAGCATTTGAGGACATGGGACCCCCCTCTAAAAACAGCCCACATGGAGACAATGCGTCTGCTAATTCAGCCCTCTGAGAAACCTGCTTTGATGCTGTTTTTCATGTCGATTTGTTGAATATTTATTTTCCTCCGCGCAAAAGGATCTGATCTGTAATAAGCATTAAGGGACTGAGAAAGCAAATCTAGGCCAAGGACTGTGTTTTGATGTGGTGTGTTTCCCTGCAGCTTACAAAGAGAAGATGAAGGAGTTGTCCCTCGTCTCCCTCATCTGCTCCTGCTTTTACCCAGAGGCCCGCAATAAGATGATGGCCGAGTTTGAAGGTAGGAAATGAAAATGATAAAGAGGTTTTCCAATAACATTTGCATCAATAAAAATGGATGTAAAGTCCATTTCTTCCATTTCATATTTTAACACATTGTGGAGCTCTTAGTTTATGTATCTAATGTGAAACATTTATTAGACATTTGCATCTTTAAGGCTTCAAGGTCAATAATTGTCTCACAGATGCCTTGAGTTACTTAATAATGGAACTTTAATGGATATATGAGCGTATTCCTTCCATTAATCTACAAAAGTCTTATAATGAATCCCTGTTCTCCATGGCCATATGTCTCACCTTGCTTACTGTGCACTCAGACATGAAGGTCAAGCCCATTAACAAGCGGGCCTCTGGCCAGGCCTTCGAAGTGATCCTGAAACCTCCTTCTCCCACGTCTGAGGTGGGCTACAGCATCACCAATCCCCCCAAGAAGAGGGACGTTTCTCTGGATGACATTCAGAAGAAACTGGAGGCAGCAGAGGACCGAAGGAAAGTGAGTGATTTATTTGTTGTCAAATTCAGATACTTTAAGCTTGGATATTTCTTTGTGATTTTATGTACACTGATGTACTCCTAGCGACCCAGGAGTACATGATGAGGTTAGCCTTTATTTAAATCTATACAATTTATGCATACAGTTGTATAGAGTCTCTTATTAGAAACCTATATACCATTTTGCTAGAACTTTTAAAAGTGTAATGTGATGTTTTAGGTGGGCTTGCAATGGACTTTTTGTGATTTCTTCAGTAAATGGTTGTATACCAGCAGTAGCCAAAAAAAACCTCTCATTAGAATTGCATTTATTACAATAAATGCAAACAAGCAAGCAAGCTGTAAAAAGATTTCTTTTTTTTCTAAAAAGTAGTTCATATTTTGTGAGCTGGTGAGAAGAACACAGGTTTGGATCCAGGTTTCTGCTCAGTGTCTCCAGTCATAGGGTGAATGAATAAAATTCCATAATCGGCACCTAATTTAGTCTACTGCAGTAAAAAGAGCCAAACCAGGTATTTGATGGAGCCTCAGGTAAAACTGGGCTTCCATTAGAAAATAGGTCTGGAAATAGTTAAGCGAACACTTTGCCACACATAAAAACAATTCATGTATTAATGTTGTCTGTATTTGTTGTAATATAAGTGTTTTAAGACTAACTTAACACCAGTGCCCAGAAAGCTTTTAAGTATAACTTTCTCAGGTCAAGACTTTTGCACAATACTGAATATATATAGGTTAAATTATTATATTATATTTTTTTCATTCTGGGCCAAAATTACATATTGACCATATTGATTTAATATGTCCTATCAAACCCAGGCCACCATAGATGATTTCATTTGGTATGGAAGTTTCTAAAAGGTTATTGACAGGTTTTACCTCCCCTCCAGCTTGTCAGCCATTGATTAGAATTATCTACTAGGAAATGACTGTCCAGATGTCCTCCACCCGTCCTCCCACCTCCCTCTCTCTATATCTCTTTCTGTGTCTGCAGTCTCAGGAGGCCCAGGTGCTAAAGGCTCTGGCTGAGAAGCGTGAACACGAGCGGGATGTGCTGCTGAAAGCCATGGAGGAGAATAGCAACTTCAGCAAGATGGCAGAGGAGAAGCTCACTCTGAAGATGGAGCACATCAAGAGGAACCGCAAGGCTCTCCTCATGGCCATGCTCGAGCGCCTACAGGAGAAGGTGAGCACACTCGAGTATATGAAAAAAACAGGATAAGTGGATACGGGTTAAGACAGGTTAAGACTGTGATTATAGAGTGAGGCTGTCGTTTAATTTCCTTATTGATTTAAAAGTGTTTCCGTTAAAGTGAGTATAATTGAACTGGAAAGTTGCCGTGTCATGGAATATGATCAAAATTTTTTTTAATGGTTTTTTTTTTTTTTACGTTTTCCAGTAGATAGTTTAAATAATGAAAATGCAAAATATTTGAAACTATTTATAAGTAAATCATATATTAAAAGAGAAATTATTGAACCACAGAAAGACCCTTTAGTGAACACTGACAGCCCCAATGCTAAGGCTTTAGAAGTAGTTAGAAAACAGTGGTTATGTTCGTCTAATTAGAATTAATTGATAGTGCTAAGTGAAAACAGCATGCCTGAAGGCAAGCCTTAGGGGAGAGGCTTTATTTGGCACCATAACTTTTATTATAGGTCTCATAACAATGGTCATTAATATAGGCTTCTATACAATAGCAATATATGGGAATATAATTATATTTTAAACATTGGAATGCATCGGCACACTTCACATTACAAATGTTCCTTACATGAATTACACATTTCTTTACATAAATCCCTTACCACTTCCGAAGCTGGTTTGAGTCATTGGATCACACTGTAGATCAGACCCAGTTCACACCTGTCCATTTATGATCAAATCACTTAAGTCACATGTTATAGGTGGGAACAAAAAAGAAAGACTATTAATTACATCTTGTAACAATTAAAAGCTCCTTGACTGCCAAACCAAAGTAAGGTTGGGATTTAATCCCTGCTCAAAAAAATAAAGGGAACACTTAAACAACACAATGCAACTTCAAGTCAATCACACGTCTGTGAAATCAAACTGTCCACTTAGGAGGCAACACTGATTTCTCATTGACAATCAGTGTTGCCTCCTAAATGGACAGTTTGATTTCAAAGACGTGTGATTGACTTGAAGTTACATTGTGTTGTTTAAGTGTTCCCTTTATTTTTTTGAGCAGTATATACACACATATATTCCTGGAAATTCCTCAGTGCTTGTTGTTGACTTTGGAACAGGCTTAATACATCACAAAAGTCCGTGGCAGCTAAATCCACACTCAGAACCAAATTCTACACATTTACAAAAGGATATTAGCCCATCTTTTAGCCCATCTCTCAGAGACAGAGCTCTGGGCCTCATGGTGCTAATGCCAGCCAAACTGTCCCGGCCTTTCTTTACAAACAAAGAGGCCCTAATCTCTGCCTTCAGGGCAAAGCTGCAGCCACCGCTGCCCTGGTCTTGTTCGGACAGTGTCCATGGTTACTGATGTTGTCTTTTTCTAAAAAGCGGGTTTTCACAGAAAAGTGTACAAGTAAAGAGACTCCACTCCAACACTAAAGAAATGCTTTCAGATGCCAGTAATTCAATTGGCACTGCCTTCAAAGGATTGTGAAAGCAGGAAATAATACTTTCTTCAGGATGAAACTGCCACAGTACAAATCACTGTGCCAGGCTTCTGCTCCACAGACAAACACATGCTCTCCATCCTAGTGCTTCACACTGATTCTAAAACCTGCAGTGTATTTTGAGTAGCTTCCTAAAATAGCCTGAACAAAAGTGATGCTTGATGGAGTTCCCACATGGTTTGAAATGTAGTTTTTTCAGTGAATGAGCTAATCTGGACTTCAAACCATGTGGGACTCTTCAGTGTAGATTTCTGTGAGGAATCCGTTACAAAATTGGTTATTTAAGTATGATTGTTAAATTTTTCATTTATTTCCTTTCACAATTAAAAGCAGCAGCGCTGCTCCTTTCAATCCAAAGCACAAATCCATGTGGCATCGTCGAAGCCCTTCTATCAAGCCTTATTCCAACTGCAGGCTCTAAAGCTGTGTTATATCTCAACCTAAAACCAGCAGGAAAGCTTGATTCTGTATGTATATATTGTCGCAGTCCAAAGAATTCAACAAATTGTTTTAGCATTCAAACTTAGAAGCTTCCCTTTACATTGCATATCGTTACACTTCGCATTGCCATACCGTGATTTTTCAATGCCTTGTTATGCCTCTAACTCCTAGTGTGCATGTCAAAATGGCTTTGGGCAAAAATCTGACCAAGCATCAACATACGATAACACTTATAGAGAAGAAACAGCTCAGAAAAAGTGAAGGTTTGGCAGGGATGTGGGCTGCAGCCCTAGCAGGTCGATATATCATGATGCCTATAAAATTCAAAGAATTAAGCTTGACTTATGGCTGAGGCTGCTCCTCAGACTGATCCTGGCTGCAGAGCTGCTTTTGACCTGCTCAGCATGTCTGTACATAATTAGCGTCCATCAAGGAGCCGCGACTGCCGAGAGCCGACAGTGACAGAGTTTATCAGTTCAGGGGGCTCAGATCAAAGAATCAGCACACAAGCGCCATGTTAATTACCATTGTAACTTGCCAAGAAATTCCATTTCAAACGAGGAGGAAAAAGAGAAGGAGACATTTAAACAAACACCTTTCTGCTAAACATGACGTTTCATGGAAAGACTGAAGAAATTATGTTAAATGGATTGTCAGTTTGGAAATTGTTGATTTGAAATCATCTCCAACATCAAGATTAAATTGTTAACAAATGATAAAACTTCTGTTCTCTTTTGTCACTTTGTTGGAAAGTGTAGGTTTCAGACTTGTTTGAGTTATAAATAAGAGAGGAAAAGACTCTGAACAATCACAATAGCAGATCCTTATCGACACATACTTCTCCCCTGAGCTCAATCACGTCATGGTAATTCATCAGACCAGAAGAAATTACAAAGAATAGAGAGCGTAACACTCCATATGCGTACCATATGGCTATAGGGTTTGTAATATATGACTCTATCAAATAATTAGGCTACAAACACAAGCATTCAGCTTTCCTCACTTCTAATTACGACTAATCCAGTTTTGACTAATCTACATATGGTTGCACTTTGCAGCCTATCACAACCATGCAGAGTTGACTTTTATTACTTATTGCTTGCATTATTACAGAGGAGGCCAGCCTGTCTGCATTCTTGTCTTGAACCTTTCAAAAGGAATCTTCATTAAATCTCATTCTTTGTCTCCTCAGCAAAAACAACTTGATACAATTAGTGCTGCTGCGATTATTCGAAGTATTCGACCTAATCGAATATGAAAATTGGTCGACGACAATTTTTTCGGTCGAATATTCGTCTATTCATTTTTGGTCTACAACGACTCATCCAGAGAACTCCTGCTTGTCTGAATTCACGTAGTTCCTTTCCATACCACTAGTATTTGCTGTGCTCACCCTGAAGGCTACGCTCTCTCTTCCCCTCTACCCCATGCTTTGAGCATGGTAGGAGGTGCAATGCTAATCCCAATTATTTGTTCATTCTGTTTCTGCCAAAGTCTCTTTTACTTTGGCAGAAACTACTGGGTTACTGTGCTAAGAGTAAGCCATTAATTTGTTGATTCTGTTTCGGTATCTAAAATCTGAATGTTAGCAATAGCGCTAGCGTTAACATTAGCATTAATGCTAACGAACTCTAAGCCATGTCTGGTAAGCCAATTGACTCCGTTTTGTGGCAAACAGTCACAAACCAAGAAATAAAACCCCTCTGATTTCATCCC
>JBBPDH010000136.1:15241258-15253530 GCA_037974565.1 Clupeocharax schoutedeni
AGGGTTGCCTCCTAAGTGAACAGTTTGATTTCACAGACGTGTGATTGACTTGAAGTTGCATTGTGTTGTTTAAGTGTTCTCTCTATTTTTTTGAGCAGTATATTTTGTGGACCACAGCTTTATAAGAAATTACTGAAATGAAACTGAAGACATGCTTTACAAAAGGCCTACAAAATGGTGTATGTTTTGCTTTATGTGCAGGAAAGGCATGCCCAGGTGGTGCGCAGAAACAAAGAGCTGCGGGACGAGCTGACAGCATGAGCATCTCTTTACATTTCCTGCACCCTCTTTAACCCTCTGTCACCCCTTTCCCCCCTTTCCCCATCTGCCTGACCACCAGCCCCATGTAGAGAATAAGACACGGACACCGTCCTCCCCTGAACCCACCCACCGTGAGGAAGAAGGACCGACCCCATCCCTCACCAACACCACACCCACCCTGACCCCCAAAAAGAGAAAAACAGAAGTTATCATGCATCCCATTGCTCCTTAAACAAGAATGTTTTTGCTCGAAAGAAACCAGTGAAAGTTGGTATTTTATTTTGTAAATACTTCCTTTTTTGTTATATATGAGACTACAGAAGTATTGCAGTGTGCCATTTTTTATAGTTTTCTCTCTCTCTCTCTCTCTCTCTCTGTATTAATGGATGTAATTCATTTCCTCTCTCTTTATCTCTTGAATCTGCTGCAGTTTCTCTTGTACCAGGCTTTGGTGTTTGTGAGTTTTTCAGCTAGCTGACATTTTGCAGTTTCACCTTTTTCGACCCCAATGGCCATGTTCGTGTTTGTGTCCATGTGGAGAGCATAAGAATTCACAGCACGCAAAGACACACATACACACACACACACAAACACATGCTTCTGATGCTTAGGAAGGGTAGATCATGAGCAGGTTTCAAATATGAGCCACCTCTCGGCATCCATCCGTTTATCTGGTTCTCTAGCTCTTTTCATACATGTGCGCTGGTCATTGACGGACATACACACACAGCCCATACATGCACACACTCCAGACACGAAATGACAGCGAAGATGACCTATAGCTCAGGAAGAGCTTGCTAAATCTTCGGGTTCAACTTTGCCTTCGTCACATGAAATCTGTGCCTCATGGTCACTTTGGTTTAATAGAACAACTGCATGAGAGGTGGACTGTGTTCACTTATAGTATGCCAGAGAAGAGAAATGGCAAAAATGAGCACAACAGGGACTAATAGTTCTAATATTGTAATGAAATGGAAAAAATGACACAAATAACTTAGTTGTGCCCAGAACGTGTACACCTGGTCAAATGTTTTATTGACTTCTCAAATGAAAATAAGCAGAGCTGTACACTTCTGTGCGCATAAGAACATGCTTCTCATATTAGTGCATGGTCATTGTGCATTTGCTGAATTTAACTTGCTGGGGCTCTACGATGGACTTCCAACCTGTCCAGGGTGTTTCTTTGCCATTTACCCTGTGAGTGCTGGGATTGGTTCCAGCCCCCTTTATCCCAGCCCTGGTTAACTGAATGAACATATTAGGAAAAACACTCAACCTAGAGTGGGGGTTTTTTTGTTATTTTTTCCTATATGTTCAAAATGACCAAATCAATAGAAACTGCACTAAAATGCCACATTTTAGTGTGTATAAAAAGGGAAATGTGACCCACTTTCACTTAGAAAATCAACAGGAATTTGACCAGGTTTTTTTCAAACTGTACATATGAACACAATAGGGGTTCAAGAAAGAACAAAAAATAAAGTGACCTCACTGTTTCATCCATATATAGGTGTGTGTGTGACTGTGTATAAGTGTGTGTGTGTCCAAAGTGATGTGGGAGTGTGTCATTATTCCTGGTGCGGGTGGAGACCCAGTATCACAAAGCCTCCTTCGGCATCCTCCTCTACTCCTGTTTGTGTGCGTTCTTCTCTTAACACATATATCTTTGTGAGCAAGCTGTGGTGAATAAAGGTTTGGGGTTCTGTGAATGAGAGCACGTGTCTGAGACTCTTTACTCTGCCTTTAATTGTCACCATGTCATGTGACGTCAGGATGCAAATAAGCATGTCAGTTTGAAAACTAGCTGCAATTTTTTAAACCTGCCTTATAACAGGATTAATATCACTGGAGGGCAAATGAGGAAAGCATGGTGTCTCTTCACCTCCAGACTGGAGAGCAATATGAAGATAAGATTTTAAATCAACAAGCCAAGACCAGAAAAGCTGAGGCTCAGACCATTTTTGGTAAAAATGAGAAAACATGAGAATTTGCTCAACTGATTTCAAATGGGCCTTAACCATGTCTAGGATAGGTAACTTTTTCTCTTAGTGAGCTTCTGTTATTCCTTAGCTTCGTAAGTCTTGTGTTGATGCAGAGCATCACAAATGAAGAACCAAACAGTTTGGGTAATTGAAATTACAAAATGCCCATTTTCAGACCATTCAAGTAAAGGAGTAAACGTTTTTCACACACACACACACACACACACACACACACACACACACACACACACACACATACAATGTATATGCTGAACAATATATAATGTTCAAAGTTAATATTAGAGTAAATGCAAACAATCAAGAAATCAGTAAAAAGTATAAAAAATGTTTTGTTCGTAAAAAAAAAAAATCTGTGTTGTTCCAGATTTCTCCTTCATGCCTCCAGCCATTGCTTGGATTTGTGAGTAGTACCACCATGAGTGAACAGCAGATGGCGACAAATGCCTTAATTACTTATAGCCCCACTATAAAAGCTATAGTTCAATTAAGGATGCTAATGTTGCTAACAAGGCAAAGGCCCTTTCATGCTAACCAATATTCACTAACTTCAGCTGGCTTTTACCCACGTTATTTTTTATAAGCTGGTCGTTGATTGGAGTGCCCCCAACAATACTTTTCATTCTCAGGCATTAGTTTCCCTTCCAGTGAAAGACTTCATGAAAAGGTATGAGACAGAGACATTAAAGGCTGGCAGGGCTGGGGGATAGAGTGTGAGGGAGGTAAAAAGGAGGGATACAGCGAGAGGGAGGCAGGGAAAGAGAGAGAAAGGAGTGTATCTTGGCATCGGGGTGTGTGTAGGAGGAGGATCTGTTTTACGGATTTGGCTGGCAGTCACACAGAGCTGCAGTAGCGTGGGAGTCCAGCACACCAGGAGTTTGTGTGTGCTGCAGCGATGGCTCCAGGACAAAGCTGCACTGTGCAGCCGTCTCCTCCCTTTCCTCCTTCTCTCACTCATTCCTCTATCCTTCTCTCCTCTCTTGCCGGTCAATCCCTCGCTCTCTCCTTCCCACGCGGCCTGAGCCAGCGCGGCCTGCCATTGTCCAGGATATCCCCTGGCTGTTAATGGCTTCCTGAACACATAGAGAGGCCACAGAGGCCCTGAGGCCACATGATAGCACACACTCTTTCTTCTCTCTCTCTCTCTCTCTCACACACACACACACACACTCACACTCACACACATATACGTACCCACGCACACATATTCTGATTCTGTCACCTGAAGGTGCCTTCATTGCCTGGTCAGTGTTCCAACTTATTCCTCTCAGTATATCAATCATCTTGGTCATAAAAATGATGATGATAATAATAATAATAATAATAATAATAATAATAATAATAATAATAATGTTTACTAAATTACTACCATACAACACCACCACACTCACTCTTAATAGGACATTTTTTATTCTTGTGCTCTGACTATTACAACATAAGATATTAACTTTTACACTAAATGAAGGTTGGCGCTAAAGCTTATTTATTTTAACTTAAGCATCCAATGCTGCACATATGACAATAAATTGTAACATATTTAAATACATATGAGATGCAAATGGGGTGTTGGTGCCATAGTGTGTAGGATACTTGCCTTTAGATCAAGAGGTCACGGGTTCGAATCCTACCTTCAGCATACCACCACTGGGTTTCTGAGCAGGACCCTTAACCCCAAGTTGCTCCAGGGAGAGACTGCCCCCCTGTAGTTAGAGAACGGAAGCCGCTTTGGATAAAAGCGTCTAATAAATGCCATAAATGTAAATTGGCTAAATAAATGGAGTGCTCAGGAGAGTACATGGACACAGGAACTAGTTGCACGCATATGCTTTATTGCAGAAAAGAGGCCAAAAGATGAGGGATGAATACAGGCCACAGCACTGCCGACCAGAGGGGACACCTCAAGTTTGTGCACTTTACTTATTAAGGAAACATCAAATGAACAGGTTTGTTATACCTTTCGTGTTAACTACCATCTGATGAGGATTCACTGTGTGTGTTGTTTCCTAAGAGAGAGAGTTAGAGGATGTTTCCGTTCTAATATGTTTTTTCATTAGTTTTGTCCTGAAGCATTGCAGTGCTGCTTTGCATGGTTTATTTAGTGCAGTTTTCAGAGATTGTCCTTGTAAAAGGTTGCCACAATTAAAAAAGGGGGATTTAGCTGTGATTTGACCCCAATGACAGGTTACCACAGAAGTGTTTATTATAAACAGATGTAGTGAAAAAATGTCGCAGGTCAAAGACAAAATCCAAACAATTCATTTGAGATAAAAGTTTTTGCATAGTTTTACTGTATATATTTACAGAAGAGAAATTCAAACCATACAGCTGAAGTCATACACCATGTAGTATCTGTGATTGCATAGCTACTCAATGTCATGGAGATGTTCAATACAAACAAAATACAACCTCGTATCTTGCCTAGATCTGAGAGGGAGAACAAAAACAGACTTATATTTCACCCCGGAGGCATGAGGCTTCTATGGGGTTTAATTTTAAGGATGTAAATAAAAATACTGAGATAGGGGGACGGGCACAATCTGCATTATATAATTTTAACTACATGCTGCCATTTACAAAGTATCAGTACCTCAGCCCCTAAAACACCCATCTCACCACCTCTCTCTCTGTTTCAATTAATAGCAAAGCAGGGCATTGTACCAGCAGAGCACCCTGTTCTACTCAAAGACAAAAGAAAGAGTTTGACTAAGAAAGTTAATGGGCAAAGCCTGGCCATCAACACAACCTATCCCTGATTAGCTTGAAAGAGGAGTGTCTCTCAAAGTGGGTAGGAAATGTGAGGTTCTGAAGAAAACAACACAACTGACGATCTGGAACATTAGTTCTATGTTGCTTCTTTTCTGCTTTGTTGGGTCCCGCCTGGAAGAGCTCCATCTTTTCGCAGTGATTCAGATTCAGAGTCCTTTCTGGTCTGATTCTCTGTCTGTGGAAATCCACTCCAGTTCTGTAAGCTTGATTTATAGGTTCAAAATGCACCTATCTCCATGCTCCATGGCCTGTAGGGCTTTCCCAAGCTGCTGGAGGGGGTCGCAGGCCCCAGAGAGCCAGGCGAGAGTAGGGGGAAAGCGCTTAGAGGGAAAGGAAAAGCCGAGAGCCCGGACAGCGATGTGAGCAGGGGAGGGGACAGCTTGGATGCCGTTGCAGCTGTCAGGCCTGGAGGTAAAGGGGTGCCAGGGGTCACCCTCAGGGGCCCGACCTGACTAGCTTCAGTGATCACTGTGCCAGTCAGCCTACTTGAGCCATGGGCTTCTGAGGAGGGTCCAGACGGGGAGGATGATGATGAGGAGGAGGCTGATGAAGATGAGGATGCCGGGCTGGTGCTGCTGCGTGAGTGTGGCGCCCCCTGTTGGTGCTGTGGTAGAAGGAGATGATGGGCCAGGTGGCTTGGCGGAGTGCCAAATGCAGAGCCCCAGGCCAGGTGACCCAACCCCGAATGAGCCTCCCTCTGAGTGGCGTAGTTGTTCAAATGGGACACCAGGCGAATGCGGAGCGGGTCAGTGTTATCCAAGCCCTCGATGATGCTGAGGTATCGGGCTGTCTCAGCCAGGCACTCTCGAAATCCTAGACCACGGTAATCCATGGCCAAAGCATGGGCATCAAAGTAACCTGAAAGAGAGAAGGCTGGTCAATGATTTTGCCTGAGGTGGTGGTCAGTTTTGCTTGAGCATATGGCATTGTATAGCCAGTACTGAGTCTGCTGAGTTTAACAGGGCGCTGGGTGTGGTCAAATACATAAAATGCATACATTTGCCAGCAGTACTTGTCAGACCTGTTTTAACTGCACTCATTTTCACTCATTGAAATCGGATTAGATTTACTTTGCAGTGTTAAATTATTCCTGGTGAGCATTATACTGCATGAGCATTAAGCAGTTAAAGCAATATCATGTGACTTTAGGATCTGCACACTAAAGGATTTGTACTGGGAAAAAGTACAAGGAAAGGAAAAAGGAAAAACAAAAAAAGGAAGGAAAAACTACCTTTGCCTCCGGCTGCATGCAGCATCTTCAAGTGATCCACTGTCATCTGCAGGATTTCTGCTTTCTCCAGCTTAGCTGAACCCTGGGGAAGACAAGAAGGCTTTTTAACTTCACTGCACAGTGAGCTTTAGGCTGAAATACAGGACTGTCAGAGGGATGCAGTGATTCTCACCTGCTTTTCCAGGGCACTTGGCACCAGCCTCCTCAGCTCAGACAGGCTGTTATTAATGCGGTCTCTGCGTCTTTTCTCGATTATCTGTAAAAAAAAAAAATATATATATATATATATATATATTAGTTATTTAGTATTAACGCTGGTCATACTTTACATGTGTGCCTTGTTCGCTCTTTGTGAAGATGTAAAAAATGCTCTTACCCCTCTGCGTCGTTTTCTTGCCTGGACTTGAGACGTTGTGGATGGAGACACTGAACCAAGTGGAGAACTCATGCAGCTGAAATGAGAAATACAATCCTCAGTTACTCATTTTTCAAAACGTCTTCTAGCGCGTGTTGACTTCTTATTTTATCTTATGTGATCAGAACTAACATGATCTGGAAATGGAGGCAAAACGCACGGACGAGTACCGTGCAGTCCCGGCTTTCTTTCATTCTCAGATAGGACAAATGCACACAGAATTTCTATGCAATTTTAGATAAATAGTCAAAATAGTGTTCTTGTGGGAGGTTATGCTGCATTTTTCTCATATCGCATCTTTATTTAGGTAAAACTGATCATTAAAAAAAGAAAAGAGGACTAGAAAAATAAAACCTTACATATTCTCGTCTGCACTCTCCTTCTCCACCTCGATGTTCTCGTCCAGCTCACTGTCAGAGGAGCTAAAGTCATGATTTCTCTTCATGTTTGCCTGGTTCTCCTCTCTGCTGTACAGCTGATCCTGAGCTCCGAGTCTGTTTGAAGCTCTAGTCTTTCCCACGGTATCATTTCAACTCAGCACCGAGCCAAGAAGGGCGGATCTCACGGTAAAAGGAACCAATGAGCGCGTTGAAACGCCTCTGACGGACGGGTCGGTTGCCAAAGCGCAGGCTGGAACACACCCATGCTGCTTTGCATAACGCCTGACCCAGACCCAATGGGCTGTCCGCTAGTGAGAGCCGGAGCGTCGTGGCACCGCCCACGGGCGTGGCCGGTCTGGCCGGCTGTCAGCACGCGCGGGCCGTGGGAAAGTTAGCGAGGCCGGAGCGGAGAGCCAATCAGAGGAGACCTGCCGTCTCCGGCTCTGGAATGAATGGAGCAATCGGCCGGGGCGACGGGCGGTCTGCACGCGGGCGTGTGAACCTGTAATCTAATACTGACTCATCTCCAACAGGGAGTTGGGCAGGAGGGGAACAGTCGAGTCTAATCTCACCTTGGGGTCTAAACTCACTCCCCTGAGTCTAATCCCAGTCCCGTGTATAAACTCACTCTCCTGACTTTAAACTCACCCTCCTAGTCTTAATCCTGTGTATAAACTGACTCTGCTAATCTCAGTCTAAACTGACTCCAATGCGTCTAAACTGACATCCCAGAGTCTATTTTTTTCTGTCCTGTGCCTAAACTCCATGGGCCGGTTTCCCAGACAGGGATTAAGCCTAGTCCTAGATTATGTAGTGCTGGGAATAGAGATTTTCCATTGAAAAGGAAAGGGTAGTCCAAGACTAGGCTTAATCCCTGTCTGGGAAACCGGCCCCATGAGTCTAATTTCAGTTCTGTTCATAAACTCACTCCCCCCTGAGTCTAACATCAGTCTTATGTATAAACTCCCCTTGCTGAGTCTAAACTTACTCTCCTCTGTATCATCTCACCTCTGAGCCTAATCTTAGTCCTGTGTCTAAACACACTTTCCTGAATCTAAACTCACTAATCTGAGTATAATCTCACTCTGCTGAGTCTAAACTGACTCCCTTCAGTCTAATCTCACTCCTGAGCCTGTACTGACACTCTTGAGGCTAATCTTAATCCTGAGTGTAAACTTACTCCCTGAGTCTAATTTCAGTCTAAACTCACTCTGCTGAGTCTAATACTCACACCTCCTTTCTGAGTGTATTATCATTCTGCTGAATCTAATCTTTGTCTACAGTTTGATTTCACATGGCTGAATCTAATCTCTCAACTTTACTCCCTGATTGTAAACTCAGATCTTTCTACCAAGACTAACTCTTCTGAGTGTAATCTCAATCCTGAGCCTATTCCAATGCACAAGTTTAATCTCCTTCTCCTGAGTCATTCACACCTGTAAATCTAATCTCAATCTTAATTTTAACCTCACCCACTTGTGACTAGTGTGTCTGTTAAGAGTCTAATCTCACCTGTGTATGATTTTATCCCTTTCGAGATCACCAGTTCTAATCTATACCTATAAATTCAATCTTTCCCACCTATGCATATCATGTTTACATACAATGGTGAGGCAATTTAACTATGAAGTTCAAATCAACGACAAATACTCATAAACACAAAGAAGAATGTTAAAGGGGGATGGATGAAAATAATGTGCATCAACCAGATGTCCCCCACAAGGTTGAAGAGAGTTAAACTGAGGTCTGACTTTGGTGACAGTACGTACAGCCTTTAGGGACATGTGTGCAAGTGTCAACAGAATGCATTCACAGTCACATACTGTACTTTGCAAAAGTCTTTGGCACCTAGGCAAATTCTAGCCATTTTTCTCAGCCTGTGATAAAGTTTCTTTCTGCTATTAACATTAGAATAAATGCAGCCAAACAAGAAAGCAATACAAGTTACCTAGATTTGTTGTTGATATTTTGTGAGCTGATAAGAAGAACCAAGTTTTTGATGGTGACTACAAGCAGTACTGGGCTTCCACAACAATCACATTGATATAATGTACAAAACATATATTTGAATATATTTATTTATTTATTAATGTGAAAAAACACTAGCTGCTTATTTAAACAGTTTTGAAATATTATTTCCACAGGTGAATTTTGCACAGTACTGTATCTGTATCTCTGTATATAAATGTGGCATTCTGCAACAGCATGGTCTGAACTTAGTGACTTCTTTTGGCCCCATGAATAGCTCAGAGCCCACAGAATAGTGGCTTTAACCATTCATACGTGGCAAGCTGAAAGCCAGGGCGCCGGATCCTTATCAACTCGTGCACAGCATGCTTAATTGTCATCAGTGCGCAGGAGAAGCCTCCTTGTTCTGCATACATGAATGAGAGGAAACACTTTGGGCATGTTTTCATTTTGTTGTTCTTACTACCAGCCTGGCCTTAACTATAAAGATAACCCCCCCCATGTTCGCCTCTGATTGTTGATGGGGCGTCGGAGGGGGTGTGCGAAGGAGCTGGTGTGTGTTTGTTTGAGTGGGGAGTTTGTATGTGTGTATGTGTGTGTGGTGTTTGAAGTGGAGGGGGGACTTCACTTGAAACTCAAGTTCACAGAGGTTTCCCACGCTGTTATTTTCTGCTGCCGTTCGCCTTTGTTCTACTGTCTCATTACATGTTGTGATTAGTGTTGTCTCACTGGCTCTCCTTTTTGAAGGTGAAGGCCTGCGACACAACATTATTTCCCTGCAATAAAGCATGCCCAGGACCCTTTTCTCGATCCAAGCTGGAGCTTTTTCGCTCCACTCTGTGGGTCTCAAGTGCCACCATGCTTTCATTCCAGGCCCTTTAATTCTATGCCAAGCAATGGAGATCCACCCAGCATACTGACACAAACTCTGCAACCCTAAAAACACCCTTTTACTGAGGTGATTTCAGGGTATTCCACCCTTTAAGCTCCTTCAGTTCCACACTCGTTTTACTACAAAATAGATCTGGCTCAAATGTTCGATCCTAAGCAATGCCACAAGCAGCTATGGCCAAGAAAGCATTACTGACTTTACTCTCTCTGGGTAGAATGGCCCTCCCCTCCCGCCATCATTCAACACATTGCTAATCTATGTGGGTCTCTGTTAGCTGATATAACAAATTTGGCAGTTTGCATTCTCCTCCTAGTGCATTGAGCTGGGGTTTGAAAACATTTGATGGTGCTTCATGCTAGACTTCAGCCTTCCAGCTTGGTAGAATTGTGTGATATGGGGCGACATGGCTATTTTTGGGATTGACCACAACTAAATTGGGCATAGACTGGGTGGAAAAACATTTTGCTAGAGTACATTCACTCAGTGAACTAAATACGGCATTTCTGTCATGCCGTATTTTTACAGGATTTACTAGTTATTATTATTTGTTTATTTTTCAGTAGGTGGCCTTATTTTGATTTTTGACATTTTCCCGTTCATCACTTTTCCTTGATTTCTTGGAAAAGTTGACATATTTCATGCCAAATGGATGCAAAAAGACTTTGCCATAATGTTGCAAGATCAAATTTCTTCTCCTGTAAATAAACAATAACTGAGAAAGGTTTTTTGCATTAAAGGCAGTGTAACCAGACACATTCATACAGATTTTAATTCACTGCCACTTGCCCGTGCTCAAGGGCTGTAGATGATGAGGCTGACACCTGTGGCAGCGACGTCCTGGGGTGCTTTGAGACAGACTCCTGTGCCGTCCTGCTGCCCTGAACCGTCCAGCACAGACAGATGTTCTCTCCTTCTGAAACAATGTGTCCAGCAAGCCCGTGCTCTTCAGGAGGACAGGCAAGGGGGACATGTTATTGTTTATAAATAGCAGTGCATTGAGTCCACTCACAGAGGAAGAGTGGCTTTGTTTTTTGTACACTGGGAGAGGAAGCAGTGCCTAATTCTCTCTGAGACGTGTGTGACACCTTGCATTGTGTCCGTTGCGTGAATGTGTGTGCGTGTGTGTGCGTGCGGCGAGCGTGTATGCGTTAGTGTAGTTTTGGTCACTGCATGTGTTTTGGACAGTAGCCCTCTTATCCTTTAGCATCCAAAACACATCACATCTTTTCTTCTTTCATGTCTGTAGAAAACCGACTGCCTGTGCAAAATTAATTCAACCCTGCCCTTCAGACTGTGTCTTTCTGACGCCTAAAGTTGGGCCACAACTGCAATGACAGAGCAAAAAATGTTAACAATCAAGAAAAGAAAAAGGCAGATCTTGTTGTTTTTTTTTTTTAGAATAATTGATTTTTACAAAGTTTATTTACAAAGATAAATAAACAAAGATAAATAATCCAGTTTATAGAAACATTTTCTTCTTTTAAGGAAGCTTAAGAAATACAAATTTCTCACTATATGGGCAAATCATTTTGCTTTTCTAACCATTATATCTATTATGGCCAGATAATTTTGCTTTTCTCAGTAAATGGGCAGATAATTTTTGCTTTTCTTATTTTGGTTTATTTTACTTATCATTTTAAAATGATTTTTTTAGTGTAGCCATAGTCATAAAGAAGTCAATGGGAATGCTGCACAAAAACAGGAATGCAAACCGTGTGTGTGTGTGTTTAAGTGTGGATGTGCGCAAGCACGGCTGCATGTCTGAGTGTGTGTGTGTGTGTATGTGTGTGTGTGTGTGTGTGTGTTCTATTAATAATCTGTAGTCACATCATCACATCCCATGTTTGTGTGCTCTCCTCTCTGATGGCATTGTGAATAATAATAATAATAATCTCTTCTCCTCTCCTCTCTGTTGAGCAACACCCACAGCCTCCCGTAGCCTCAGTCTGTGTATTCAGGTAAAGCTGAGTGGTTTCACCCCTATTGTTCTCTGGAACGATGGGAACAGGCATGTACTAATGCCTGCTGTGAACAGTGGATCGATAATGGATTAGCCCAAATAATCCCACCCCTTCAAAAGTGTTTTCACTTGATAAATCTCTGAACGAGTTGTTAATGTCTTTATTTACTGAGAAGTAAACCACACATTTAGTCACATGACCAAAACTGTTTGGTCATTGTGTGCATCGAGGCTTGTTAGCAAGTGAGTAAAACATTATAAAAAATACGCTACCGGTCAAAAGTCTTAGAACACCCCAATGTTTCAAGCTTTATTTAATTTGATTTTAAACAGTTCAGGTCCAATGAATAGCATGAAATGGTACAAAGGACAGAGCTGAACTGCGAGAGGTTTAAAACT
>JBBPDH010000136.1:15296594-15317358 GCA_037974565.1 Clupeocharax schoutedeni
ATATTTCATATATTTTAATTCTATATTTATATTTCTATATATTTATATAGTCCCTCCCACAGTGATCTGAAGGTAAATACGAACAGGATGAATATCTTCTGTACAGCTCTTAAAATACACTTTCATCTGGAGTAAAGGGAAAAGATAAACATACTCTGTTTTATTATAGCACTTCAATATATCCACTGCATATGAACAGAAACTGCTGTTCCTAGGTTGCAACCCACAAACAATGTCTTTAAAAAATTTGAGGAAATAAAAAAGGAAAGAAAAAAACATCATAGAAAGGACAAATAAAACAATATATGCATCTAGGGTAAAGTGAATGATTTTGGAATAAAAACATTTAAATCTGACAATTACATACACAAGCAAGGATTTACACTAAACAGGTTACCTGGCTTTTTCATACATTAATTCAACATTAATTAAACAACAATTTTGGTAGGACAAATAGAAATTAACAGTCTTGATTGCATTTTGGAGTCAATATATATATATAATATTAAATAATGAAATGTTAAAAAAAAAATGAAGGAAAAAAAACGGTTCCGCATGGACTAAACAGTTTTCTTTTATTTCCATCCAGACCGGCTTTGGGGAAATAAGAAACAGTAAGTGCGTGTCTATGTTTCTCCATAGAGCTCCACTTTACATTATCATAACCAAAGTGTTTCTTACTCGGCAGAAACAAATACAACATAAATTCAAAATAAAATGATTGTAAATAGTAGGTCTCTTTTTGCACTAAAATGGAGTCTTTCACAAAACACAACTTCATACATTCCAATCAACCAGCATTCTTCAATATTTTCTTAAACAAACCATTCAAGTGATTATCAGTTTGCTCAGTACCTCATCACACTAATTCAGGAAGGTCTGAAACTTTGGGTCACCTTTACATGCACTGCCGGTAGATCAAAAAACAAAAATTAAAATGGTATGTATGTGTGTTTGTATGTGCATTAAATAAAATAAAACAATGGCAAAGCATACCTGATAGGCTCTTTAGCACAACAGTGTTACATACAGAGCTGATTAGTATATCTGAGTAGGCTTTACGATTATTAACATCATATACAGCTTGTAGGTCCAGTATTTTCAAAAAAAACAAGCGTTACAGCACCAAACGTTTCCATCATTTGGCAAAATTCAAGCTTTAAGTGAATGTCAAAATGCTCTATAAAGTGTTACTGTGATGCTGTGATTCATATAAAGCTAGCAATAATATATTCCCCTTATACTTTTTTTTTAAACTCTTTTTTTTATATATATACTTTCTTGTTTTTCTGCTTTATGTTATCTTTCAGCATTTTCAGTAGTTTGTGTCCTGCCAAATCTTGGTGTGCATTCTGCTTGGCACAATGGCACAGCCCCAATATAACTTAATCATAAATATGGCTGTGGTCAATTAGTCACAAAACAGATTTTTTTTGGTTCCAAGATTTGTGCAGGGATAAAGGAAAGGAAACATAGCTCATAAATTTATGACAACTAAACATATCTACACAACTTGAAAGAAAATAAAATCTTCCTGTAGGCAACATCTCCACAATGCTCTGTCTTTATAATATGAATAGCCATCTAAGCTGTGGATGTTCGGACATGACAGGAAGCACAGCCCACAACGGAACTTCTCTCACCAGACAAGAAACAACAAAAAACAAATTATATCATTTTAATAAGACCATAACTTTTCATAAATTAAATAATATTTAAGATGATTGGCCTATCGTAACTTAAAACACTGTACACCATCATACCCCAGAAAAGGAAAAAAAAAATACATCACTGGAAAAAAAACCTGATTTTCATAAATCATTTCATCTCTTTCTCTATCAGGCAGTAGGCCAAGACTCTCAGACACACACAATAATCTTGGAGTCCCTATCTACCAAAGCTTTTTTATTTTCTCTTTGACATACACATTACTGTGCGACCACAAGGTTTGTTAGCACTTTGGAGTTGTTGATTGTTTCCCAGCTATTTGTTTTCTTTTAAGTTGCATTTAACTTAGTCCTCCTCTGGGGTGGCACCTGTGTCACCCTCCCAGTTGGTTTGGTCGATCTCATTGGGCTCCTCCCCGTCAGCCTCCTCCACCATGTCCTCGTCTCCCTCAGCCGTTTCCTCAAAGTCGTCGTCGCGAGCAAACTCCAGCTCCTGCATGCCCTCCAGCCCTTCCTGTGTGGCCTGGTGTGAATCGGCACAGTCCACGCACACACCGTAGCGGCGTGAGCCGTGCCGGATCCCCACGCTGGCTGCCAGCATGAATATCTTCTTACACACCATGCACTTGTACTTCTTATCCTTTTTATGCACCTGTAAAAGAATATTGACATTAATTTCTCGGAAGTGATGAAAATGACGTACAGGGGGAAAAGAAATGAGTACAAAATGAGTAAAAATGAAACCTGAACTGAGTAATGTGCAAAATGTTGCATAAAAGTGAAAAATGTTGACAAAAGCACTGATCAAAATAGGCTGGAAGAGTTGTACAAGGCCATGACGTACTAAGGACTTTTTAATCTTCATGTGTCACAAAAACGTATTTTTGGTACTTTCTGAACCCTCAGCCCTTATCTTTTTTCCAAACACTTTTCTTGCTAGAAGGCTTGGACACGATCTCTGTGCCGGCCAGGCTTTTTCCTTTTCAGAAGAGGACCATACAGACTACTATTAGACCATCTTTATTTATTTTTGAGCAAAATGCGTTTGTCTCTGTCTCACCAGGGAATGTCTCTTGACGTGTTCTCGACGGGTGAAGAGCTTCCCACAGATGTCGCAGCTGAAGGAGCGCACGCCCGAGTGGATGATCAGATGTCTCTTTAGTGTTCGCCGGTGCTTGGCAATGTAGTTACAGTGGGGACACTTTAGCTTATTTAGGGCAGTGTCGGACGTTTCACCTAGAAAAGAGAGAGGAACGCAGAGGCACACAGAGAATGAATATCACCTGATTAATTTTGCACTGGTTCCTCCAAAATAAAAACCTGGTGATCTGTGAAAGAAGCTAGCCTAGTTTCTCTTCTTAGAGTCCATTTTGTTTGTGTGCTCCACATCTCGGCAGCCACACTGTGGCGTGTGACCTACAAAAAGTGGGCGAGAGTGAGAGAGGCGCGGGCAGTGGGTCTGTTTTATTGTGTCAGGATGTCATGTTTATGGGTGAAGGGAAAACATACTCAGTCTTATGCTCACTACCAGAGCAAAGCAACCTGGTGAAATGTCAGTTGCTATAGCAACACCATACCAGAGGCCATAACTATATTACTATAATGTAATTTGACAAATGAGTGCAAATAAAAGGGAACGCACAAAGCATACGCTACTTGTTTATGCTGCCCTGCTTAAATCTGCAGTGAAAAATACTTTACAAGCTCATGCTTAATAAGAAAGAAAATACTGGAATTGAAACTCCCAATTGCAGCCCTCCTTTTTTTATGCCCCTGAAAGCATGCGGAACACACCCCAGTCTTGTTGGGAGTGGTGCCTGCCTTGCTATGGTTAAGCAGAGCCGAGCCCTCTGTACTATGGCATGCTGGACGGGGGAGTCCAGCTTTGTTTGAGCCAAAATGGCCCAAACAAAAGGGTCGTCAAGCAGGTTGCCAAGGGGCTGACGAGAGCCAGATCACCTGGGAATTTAACTGAGACTCTCTCACTCTCTCACACACACAGACACACACACAGACACACACACACAGACACACAGACACACACACACACAGAAACGAAGAGCTGACAGCAATTACAGATCATTCCCCTTCTGTTGTGCCACCTCAAAATTAAAGTTCAATCTATCACTAAGCACTAGTCAGGTACACACCTAGGATCAGACTTTGCCATTAAAATATTACTCAGGATAGTTAATCATCAAACGGAACAATTCTGCTGTGGCATGTGAAAGAAAAAAAAAAACGACTGGACTGCACACGTCACTGACTCAAGCAGTGTGTCAAAGAGTGAACTAAGCCGTTGCTTAATGTTGGGTGGTGTTGATCAAATTCGTATTACGATACTTTCCATATATATCACGACATCTGACAATTTTAAACCTCAATATATCAATGCCGATAAATGCTAAAATCTTAAACCTGCCAGATCTTTGTTGAGTGTAAATGCTGAATACAAATGATTACCGTCTTTTTTGTTTTTTTATTTGTCTGTTTCAACTTATCAGACTTTATCAAAATTATATTGCAACACATTGTATATATTGTGACCTTTTTTTGAAGTGTTGTTATATTTTGCACCTCTGGCGCCTAGCTTTTCACATACACTGGAATAGTGCTGGTCAATATGACAATAATATTGCGATACATCACTTTACATATAATGGATATCCTTAGTATTCTGAGAACACTGAATGGCTGCATGTTTCATTACACAGAGAGCAAGTTGTAAAAATGTTGATTAAAAATCTTTAAAAAACACTTTTTCCATTAGTGGGACAGACTGCGAATCATGAAAGTTTCTTAAAGCATCAAAACATTGTATTTTTGCCATATTGTCTACCTCTACACTGCTGTTAACAGTCTTGTAGAACATTTATAAACAAATAAATTAATAAACCAAACTGCTTCACTGTTGTACAGAATTTCCTGGATGTAATGCTCATTAAAACTGAAATCATGGCTGTGCAATTAAATCAGTATCCCAGTATACCATTTTTTGCCCAACACTACCCTTACACCTCTGGGAACTTTGGAGGAATTTGTGTGGGACTTGGTGGGCCAGCTTGAAGAGGAGACACAATAGGAGAATATAGTAATGGGCTAGGGGGCCTGAATGGTCTCCACCCAGTAATTGCTCCATCTGTACACTAGCCCAAACCCCTCGAGGACATATGCACTTACTAGTAGTGCTGCTGCTTGGTTTGCCTGCACTCATTGTTGGTCACTATTAAACATGTTCTAAAACATGTCAGGAAAACCTGTTCAGCTTCCAAAGAAGTGCAACTTTTTGAGCCAACTTGAACACGTTATATACTGCCTGTGGTGTTATGAGAATAAATCTAGGGAGGAGGGCACAGGGTGGGGTTGCATCAATATAATGTGTAAATGACTGACAGAAGCCCTAACAGTGGATCATCTTTCACTGCAGCAGGTTGGGGGGCAGGCAGGCCTAAGCCATTACATCCCACTGTAAGGGCCTGTGCTGTGGGCTTGTTCTGCCTGGGTCAATATTTGGAATGGCAGGGACAGACGCCCTGCATTAGGGAGGATTAGGGCGGGACGACCCCTGGCAGCTTTGCACCTCAGAGAACTGGGGGAAGTGCGTGTGGGAGTGTGTGACCGCGTGTGTACACATATACGCGTTAGGCTGCAAACAGTCAAGCAACAGTTGCAAACTATTTGGAAATGATTCAAGTATTTACGACAATTAATCCTTCTCTGAGTACTGCAGAGAGATCCGACAGGCCCACAAGCAAGCAAGCAAGCAACCCTACCAGAGCCTGAAATTAATCAGAAGAAAGCAGGTCACCTGGTGCCTACACAACAGCCATTAAGCAACACGCTGTGTAAAGGAAAAGCTTTGAGTGTAAAAGGAAGTAGGCTATGTGTCAATACACTCTCTCCTTCACACGCGCGCATGCACACAAACGGAGTGTGTGCCATGAGCATCGGGCCGCTCCACATTAAAGTGCCCTTCGGAATAGGAGCTAAGCGCATTTGAGAGCATTTCGGGAGCCTGAGGGAAGAATGTTTCCCCAGCTTTACTTCATTATCCCGCATTAAGAGAACACGTCGGTGGGAAGAAGGGGGGGGGGGTGGGGGGATGCACCCCTTCTCAGTACAGAACCACTTAATACATGATATCATTTCACGCTCAGCTGTGCTTAATAGGGACAGAGTCTGAGGCTTGACAGCTCCACAGGCTGGAGATTACACAGGTTTGTGTGGTATGAGGCAGGGGGAGAGGCTGCCAGCTTAATAAGGACACAGGCAAACTGACTGGCCCTCTAATTAAAAGGAGAGATGGCTCGTGGCCCTGCATACTACACACCCCAGCCATGCAGGCCAGAAGAAAAGCAATCTTGAGGTAAGACCATGGCTGGCAGGGTGCCATAAGCAAAGGTCGGGACATGACTATGTGAGTGTGTGTGTAAGAATGTGTTTAAGCAATATAGATGTGATGTTCCTGTTTACAAGAAAAAGCTTCTAGCTGACCACAGCCGACAATACCAAGTTAAAGAAGGACTATCTTAGACATGGCAAGCCGTACCAATGACAAAGCAAACAATGGACATTCCAGAAATATTTTCAGATGTTTTCCAGCAACCTACACAGATATGATGAACCCGCCAGCAGAGCTTTTTCTAAGGAAAAGCAGACAACCAAAAAGAAACAAAAACCACCAGACATTCTGGAGTATGATAGAGCTCTTGGTTTAGTTGAGAAAAGGACACTAAATTATCCCCTGTTGACTTCAAAATGTGTCTTTAAAATGACTGGTCAAACTGTGATCTAAATGATATTTTCCCCCCTCAGTATTACACACACAAACCGAACAACTACGATCTAAGAGTAGGGCATACAGGCACTACTAAAGGTTGGTCAGATTTTACTAGTATCCTTCAGTAAATCACATTTTCAAAGTTACTGGCTGGAATACACCAGACATAAATTCCATGAAACCGTTCATTTAAAAGGTATAGGCCACTCCAGACCTGTCTAGGGCTGCATAATACAGACAGAACACCAGTACTGCAATTATACTGCTGCATATTACGATTGTGATGTCTTTCGAGACATTACAGTGACATTGCTTGTCATAGCTTTTGAGAAGTCACATAACCAACACATTTACTTTGATCTCCTTTCTGAACCTATAGCACTTCATCCCAGCCCATTCATGCTGAACTACAAAGGAGTGTTTCAGCCCTAGCTGCTTTTTGAAGGAGAGGCAATACAGGAAGCCAATCAGAAGAGAGATCGTTTGCATAATAGCAGTCTAAAAGGCACAATAACAAACTGCCTGTCTAATTCTCAGGGATAAATAAAGGTTGGAAAATGGCAATGGAAGATTGAATTACAATGGAAAAATGAAATAGAAGAAAATGTAGGGCCCTTTAAAAATCTGTAATGCACTGGCTTAAATAATTGTACTTTTGTTGAATAACCAACATCTTAAGACATCAAAGCACCAAGTAACACTGAATTGGAGCTGTATCTGGAACCCTAAAAAACACAGATTATTAGAGACTAATTTGCATATTGCAGCCACATATTTTACAGACCAATATAGCAAGAATGAGAAACACATGATATATTGCGCAGCCCTAAACCACTCATCTGGTGCAGGGGCGGCAGACTTCACATTTCCTGCTATTAGTTAGTACCATTTAGGTTCAGTCCATGTATAACAGTCATGAGTGCAGCAGCCTGCCAAACAACAAACAGTCAACAGAAGACCTGAATCTTCCATATTATTACGATTTAAAAACATCTTCAAGAGTTACTGGCAATACTGCAAAACAAGAATCTTGCATCTTGAGTCACAGGAAAGAAATTACTGGATGCCTTTAAATCTCACTGACAGTGTAAGGTAAAGCATTATATGCACACATTAAGTTTTCTTTAAATGTTTATAATTAAAAAGTAATATCACACAAATTGTCACTAATAAAGAACTTAACATACACGTTTTCACAGCCACAGACAACACTATACATGGAGTCATCTAAAACAGGGTCCATATAGAAGTGAAACACTGAACATAGCTAAATGCAGACAAGAATGAAAGAAGAGCCAAAGACACAAGATAGCATCACTCTTTCTATTACATGTTGTCTCTGAATAGCACCAACTATTTAGCATACCAGCCAACACTCTTCAAACCTTAGAAACGTTAAACAAAAAAACCTTTACAAGCTTATTTATTTCAGGTATGTAACCTAAATCGCTAAAATACTTCAACTGAAGGTGAACTTGATCTGGTGACCCTCTGCAAAATGGCAGCCTCAGTTAACGTTTAAGGGGGGCCACTACGGGTGGTTTTCACTGCACAAAGGCCCAGAAAATTGGGATTGTGCTTTTTCCACTGTCCATTGGACCTGTAGTTCTAAGAAGTTCCCATGACAATTTTTTCAAAATTGGTATATATATCCACACATTAGAGAAAAATACACACTTTGTTGGGTTCAGTGCATGACTGTGTGCAGCCATATGTAGACATTTGCATCAATGTATAAAGGCCCATGACGCTATTTCCTGTTGGTGCAGTTAGTGTTGAGCTACAGTAAGCAAGATAACATAGCTAATTAATTAGTTCGGGGGACAAAAAATGGGAACTTTGCTTGTTTCATAACAGCCAATAAGTTAAGGTTTGATAAGTTGTTTTTTTTTTGACTGTTCAGTGAGAAAACACTTTATTGTGTATTTAGTCTGGTTTTACCTGCATTCTCTGATAGATAGGAGTAGTCCTCTCTGGTGAAAGAAGCGGACGGTTGAATGAACATGCCTTCGTCAAAGCCCTCTTCTGGCTCGGGCGGGATGTTATAGACAAAGCGTCTGGCAATTTGCTTTTTCCGTCTGCCACTGCCCGGTTCTGGCCGCACCTCCCTCTTCACTTGAGCTCCGGCACCCGGGGCTGGCTCGTTCCAGACGAACACCGGCCCTGGGCCCTGGGGCTCCGTCTCTGTGGATTCGGAAGAGTTATCTCCTCCCCAGCCTGAGCTACCCAGTGCACAGCCCTCCCCCACAGACACCTCCACATCGCTGGGCTCCTCCTTCACCTGTCCGCTAGCCTTAATCGACAGCTTAGACAGGATGCTGGTTGCCCAAAAGTTGCTGGGCTTCTTATCAGCGCCTTGACTGTCTTTTGGCACCGTTCTCCGCTTGTTGTAATCCACCAACACGGAGTCAGGTGCCTCCTGCTTGATGCTGATGTTTAGGGCATCTTTGATGAAAGCGCGGCATGACTGCACCACTTCTGTCATCTGCAGGTAGCTGGCCACAGACATCACCTCAATGGCATTCTGGCTGGTCAGCAGCAGGTTGCCAGAGTACAGGAAGTCCAGTATCACGGAGAATCCCTGCACAGCCGCCACATCTAGGTGTGTAATGGTGGTTTGGTCACAGCTCTCACTCTTGGTCAGGCAATAAAGGGTCTTGAAATAGCGGCTACCTGCAACCAGGATGTTCTTGTGCGCTCTGAACACCTGGCCTCCCACCACAATGTTGACGTCACAAAGGATGCCGCTCTTGCGCTGCTTGTCAAGCTCCTGGAGCAGCTGGTAGCAGTAGGAGTTCTCGTTTGGCTTGTTCCTGTAGTCTTCAACCTCTGTGCCCTCATTGTCCTCCGGCCTCTCTATCTCCTAGTGTAGACACACACACACAGAGAAAAACACACATAAGAGGACAAACACTGTTAGTGCATAGTGTAAACTCAAGGTGGTGGGTGTATGGTGACACCACTACAACAGCAGAACTGGTTTGACCAGCTCTCAAACTGCAGCACTGTGAGAACTGTATGTAGCTAAAAACCCCCCACTCAAACGCAAACTATCACAAGACACACCCTACGCAAACCATACCACTCACACTAATGCTCTTTAAGCTGAAAGATTCACTGGACCAACACCCTTGTTCTACATGGGCCCTTACTGCTGATGGCACCACATTTTGCCTGAAAGATGTAAAATAAATAAATAAATAAATAAATAAATAGAAAAGAAAAAGGAAAAAAAGAGGCAGAACAGACTGGTACCTATCAGAGGGAGTACACGTACACACAGTATTTCTGGATTGCAAAGCAGATGTCCTAATCCACAGAGTCATTTATACCACTCAGGCCCAGCATTTTCCCCTCCTACCACACAGCTGTGTTTTTTGCTCGAGTAATTCAGATTAAATCCATTTCTCAGGGGCGGAGGCCATCCCAGCCCCCTCCTCCACACTGCAGCCCTTGTCCGGGTGGTTGGGGTTTATTACTGTAGCATGGCTTCAGCCGCAGCCAGCCTAACCAGTGGACAGAGAGAGGAGAGATAGAGGGCAACCCCATTTCTCCACACAATGCCAGCCCTTTCCTCCAGGCTCATTGTTCAGTGCTGTTTTTTGTGCTACACTGAGGCTTTGTGCTCCTTGCACACGGCTCCATGCACGATAGCCCAGATCCACAAAGATGGCAAATGCTGTAACAGAATTTGTCCAAAGTCATATTAAAGAATGATCTAACCAAAGCTATCACAAGAATAGATAAGGCTAGATAAGATATGAAACTAGAAGGCCGAACTCAACGAGGCCAGATGGAGACAGGGCTAAGTGAATAGGGGGATGTGGAAGAGAAGGGGTTGATATAGGAATAGTCGTCAGTTTGTGGTGTCATATTGTTCTCTATTGTTTCCCTGCTTTGCCTCAAGCAACTGTTTGTTTCGGGGAGAGGCTTTGACACAGTGCCTAGCCATGCTGTGGTAAGGACAGAAGCAGTGACAGTCAACACACTAAGCGATGAGGGAAGAACTCACTGCTCCAAGATCCACTATTTTCTCTCCTTCTCTCACACTGTCTCCCTGACGCTGCTCATCCTTTCTCCAGATGTGCCACGTGTTAACATGGAGCTGGAGAACAGATGCTTCCAGAGGAGCCCCTACACTTGCTGTCCAAATGAGGCTGTGGTGACAGTAGACTTTTGACGTGGCCCTTTTTTCCACGGACAAGAATTGTTTGGCCTTTGACCACTTAACGAGGAAAGACTGGAAAAATCCAAATGACGCATCCTTAACAGACTGGCCTCGAGTAGTAAAATAATAATGAAATTAAAAACAACTACTATTACACAGATACAATAAAAAAAAAAGGGAAAAAGGGACCTCTTCTCATAAAGCGCGTCATACATGAAAGCCACAGTGGTTTCTCTCTTTCTGGTTTCACACCTCAGACTTTCGGTTTGATGTGGAACAGGAACACAATTCAACCACCACCACTAATACTACATCCCCCACCCCCCACCAACAACATCCCCAGGTCTGCTGTTCTGCTCTCCTAAAGACCAGTAACTATGCTCTATGCACAATGTGTTTTGAAGTATAAACCTTCGAAGTGCACCTAGATTAAATGTAAACTTATCGCTTGTTAACTTGTTTACTTGCCTGGCATGAAGTGTATATCAGACACAGGGTTAAGCAAACACTGTCCTTGCTCTGTTTGTGTAGTTAATGCACATTTGTACATTTATGTTTTGTATTCATCTGCTACAGTTAGTTACACCTTCTAAGGGGATTGATAAACATTTATCTATTTATTTATCTGTCAAAGGCAATAAAACGGTCCCCCTGACACTGGTTTTGTTTTCCTTGTGCGTACCCTGCCCTGGGCCAGCCTGCCCCTGAGGCCAAAGCTGGGTCCCCTCACCCAGCCTGTCTCACAGATGCATGAACAATGTAGCAGTGTGCTTGACCCAAGGTGTGGGTGGAGAACACCAGGCTCTGGGCCTCCCAACAATGTGGAGAGCTCATCGATGGAGAATTCCACAGAGTTCTTCCCCCAATACACATAGGCCTACATTTCACAGGGGGCAGACAGAGGATGGGTGGAGCCACTGTCTCCTCTAAAGCCTCTCTAACAAGAGAAGCAAGGGATGGCAACTTTGAGGACAATGGCCAGACCCAAGAGTGAGGCAACCCAGATACCACCTATTTGGTTAATTGAGTTATGGCCACAGCATGACTGAACCAGATCTGGATCAGCAAAAAAATGTAGCCTATTGTCTGAGATACAGCTGATCAGGGCAACAGGCCATAATTATGAAAAAAAAAAACCTTACTTAGGCTCTTCAGGCCTGCTGCAGAGGCACCATAGCATATTATTTTCCCGGAAAAAGATATCCTAAACCCTACTCTTTACTAAGTTACCCCCTCACCCCACCCCCTTTTTGATACCATGGCATTAGCCCACCTTTTTTTCCAGCCTGAATTGCCATCACTCCTCTTGAGCCATTTTTTTTTAGCCTTACTGGAAAGCGAACATTAAAGCAACAAAAGCAAGTGATGGAGAAAAGAAAACAGCAGAGCGAAAGGAGTAGTGTCATGGCTGATGCTAATCTAAAACCATGTCTTAACCCCTCTGTTGCTAGGGAGGAGCCCATAATCCCCCCTACTGCTTTCCTCCCTAATTAGCGAAGGGCATAAATTGAGTTAGAGGAACGCTTTAAGTCACCCTGATTAGTATGAACAACTGGCTGCACTCACAATGTGACCCTTAGGGACTTCATTAATAAATGAATCAAATTCAGTATAATCATACTAATAACGCATCAAAATTGGAACACTTTGCATGTTAGTATGAGACAAGACTTTAGAAAGCCTGTCAATCAGATCACAACATTTATTCACATCATCTGACTACGGGCCTTCTGTCCTAATGAGGGAACAGATTAAAGATTTATTACAAAGCATTAAGGCTCAGGACAGATCCAAATGTACACTCTGAAAATGATCACAGGCACACTATTGATCTTGGTTCTTTTCAGAGTGTGGGGGTAAATCCATGAGGTCAGAAGGTCATATACTAAATTTATCTATATTCTCTCTCATAGTGGTCCACCAGGTGGATACCAAACAGAAAACATAACTGGCACTCAACACACAACACTGTTTAGATAGATACTTCTAGCCAAATGGAGTGACGAATGGATCTTGGAGAGCCGTCTAATACAATGGCCCTGATTTAGGTGCCCTAAAGGGGAAAATGAGATGTGCCAGAGGTCACTTTTATAGCAGGGCAGCAAAGGAGGGGGTTGGGTTTAGTTGGGTGGGTCCCCAAAGCCTGCTGTTCCAGCTCCTGCCATCATGACCTCCCTGGTAATCAACTCCTGTTACCAAGGCAACTAAGGTTGATAATTGCAGTGTAATGTATGCATGGAATAAACTGGTCCAGTACAAAGAAATGAGAAGCACACGCACAAAAGGTTACATTGGCCACACTCAAACTACATTTCAGTCTACTTGAAACATGTTGGACTTACATTTGCAATGTTTCCAAAGACAATACGGTGTGACCCATTCGCATAAAGCAGTAGGTATTACAACTTAACTGAAGTGTTGAAAGGACAATATCACCTCAAACCAGGATTTACACAAATAAGCAATGCTAGAATGTCATAAGTAAATCAGAAATCTTCTCCAAACAGTCTAATAACTCATGCACCCCGACTTTGCCGGGGAGTTTTATAGACATGGCTACTAAGTACAGTACCACTAAATCATCAATTTTCTGATTTGTCGGTGTAATAACATTCCTAATACACTTCGGGAAATATGCAAGGAAGGCAATACATCTCTTAGAACTTAGAACTGCAAACAAAACAGCAGTCACTGGTACAAGTCACAAATCTGGTTCACCAGTATTGCTAGCTTCAACGCTAAAACATTTAGCAACTAGGCAGCAGTTAGCTTAGCAACTATTTGGCTGGCTAACCTTGCTAACGAGCTAGAGAAGCGCTTAGAGCAATTCATTTTTAATGGGTGGGTTTGAAAACGATTTTAATGGACAGGTTTCGAGTAATACTCAAAATTCCAGTTGTCTTTGCTTAGAGGGACTTGTGATTCGTAAGAGCTTCAGAATGACAGGTCGAGAGTCAGAAAGTCAGAGGGAGCTATACCTGTTTGGTGGGGTCGTTCCTGCCGTGCTCCGAGGACAGGTGATGTCTGAGCAGCAGGGCCCGCTTGTAGTTTCGGGTGCCTTTGACGATCTCATCGGGCGCGTTGGTGGCGATGTTGTGACACCAGGAGCAAGACATGAGTCCCGTCTCTCGACTGAACTTTAGCCAGGGGAACTCCTGCAGCCAGGCGGCTTGGAAAAGCGAGTGTTTCTGGAGCAACGTCTGAGGTCTCATCTCCACCCAGGGCTTCCTGGAGCCCGGCTCCTCCCGCTCCGCGGAGCACCGGTCGCGGTCGTCCTCGGAGCCCGTGGCGCCACTGCCCTCGCTGTTCACGCCGTTCCCCACGGCCCAGCCCTCGCCCTCCTCGCCTCCAGCGTTAGAGGAGGCCGTCCAGCCAATGCTGTCAACGTCTTTCCCGGCTGTCCATCGACCCCCTTCCGGATCTTCCTCCTCCTCTGCCTCCGGCTCTGTGCTGTCGCTGACGGAGCCGCCACCCTCCACCTTCGCCAGCGACGGTCCCCTCGCCCCCAGGTCCCTATCCTCCTCCTGATCCGGCCTGCTCCCGTTTAAATGCCGATCCTGCCAGGCCTGGGCCTCCCAGCTGTTCCCGTTGCTGGCCCGGACACCGCTGGAGCCGACTGGGGCTGATCCGCCTCCTCGGAACGCCAGAGACCTGCGGTTCCTCTCTCCGGACATGTTCTCCTCAGTAAAATTCAGCCCTGCGACTTGTAATCAAAATAAATATGGTTGTTTGCAATCTCCAAAGGACGATTAAAGAAAAAAAATCGTTGTCTAAAATGGAAAATCCCGCATCGAAGCGTGGGTCTGAGCTCCGTGTCCTCCCGGAGAGAGTATGTAGGTTATGCGGAAATAAATAAGGGTTTTAAAGGCATAATGAATTTGAGGTTTCTGGCTCCGTCCGCGCAGGCCCCGCAGAGGTCGAATGGCAACGACTTTCCCCACAATGCACCTCGCTCCGAGAGAGGGGGGTCGTGGGGCACTTGTAAAGGGGGGGGGTAACTAAAACAGTGAGGGGGGCATCTGTGTTCGGCACCCACACCTCCCTCTCGAGCTCGCGTCTCCTCTCCGGGAGCAGAGTATAGTCCCGGAGAGAGGCTTCAGGAACTCTGAGTGTGTTTCAGACAGAGAGATGAAGAAGACAGGTAGAGGCAGGACCGAGAGTTTAAGTAAAATATTATTTTTACCGGAGGATCGGAGGAGCGCGTGGCATATAGACAACACATGTTCACCTAATTATTAATGATATTTAAATAAAAAATAAATAAGAAAGAAAATATACATAGTCATGTGTGTATTGTCGTAGAGCGTTGAAATGAGAGCTTAACGTCTTTTAATCAGTAAATCAAAACGCAGTCAGTGAAGTGGGGCGTCGCTAGTTTTCGAAGCATTCTGCAACCTAGCAGCCGGTTGGAGAAGCAATCAGAAGATCTCTCCTGCTCGATACGCACTGGGGTTTCATTTATATAAGAATTCAACACCTATATTTTAAAACAACCAACTTATTGATTTTCCACCAATAAGTTAAAATCACTTTTAATATTTGTATATTAGTATCTCTACTTTTTCCATGAACAGTTCGGTCCGTGCTCATTAATATTCAGTTCAATTAATGATAATAATATTCTGGCCCGCAGTATTTCATAACTATATAAACATGTAAATGTACTCGCATAGGCCTCATGGACAGCTTATGTCCAATCGAGTCCAGTTTAGTTGGATGGGTTTATTTTGGGGATCGTTTTGACACCTTTGATTAGCTCCAGCTTCGTTTTTAAGGACGCCTGCAATAGCAGGCGCTCAAGCGCAGGTGCTGATACACTTTTTGAGGCTTCCTAGCTTCCTTGTCTGATTCCCAGCGCCTATTCCCACAACCTAAACGAATAATACAAAACCCATATATAATATTTAAAAAATAAATATACTATAAACTGCAAAATAAAATGAACACGTGTGTATGTGTGTTCGTACATTTAATTGATTAACTAAAATTTCTCCATGTTGATTGGTCAGGTGTGTTTGTACCGGAGTGTACAGTTTGTCCCCCAGCAGGTGTCGCGGTTTCAGGGACAGAGATGCCCTTCTGACAGTGTGTCTAATAATAACCAAATTGATTATAGATTAGTTATTTAAAAATCTAATTTTATTAGAGGATACATTTCTAGTAGAAATTAATATTCCGAAATAATTCGTAGTAAATACTGTAGTGAAAACACTGCATAGGACGATGATGATGATAACAACAATAATAGCAAATATTATAATCATAATACCTGCGACAACAACAATAATAATTGTAATAATAATAATTATTATTATACATACAGTCACCATCTGAAGAAAAAATAATCTACTGAGCTGTAAGTTCGGAGAGTTCTATTATAACAGTTATTTCCGTGCTTTAGCGCCACCTATCGCGCAATAACGACCAAAATCTCCACCCGCAACCACATCCTACACCCGTTTTATGTCTGATAAGGATAGAAGGAAGCGCTGAGCTCTTAGACCCCCACCTCTCTCAGTTTTTATCTGTATTCTAGCCTCGCCCGCTGAACGTTTTTGGGGTGTGGCAGCAAATAGACAGAACAAGACAAAAGTAAGAGCAGCATAAGCTTATAGAATAAAAAACTATAACACATGAAATATACAGTACACTATACAAGTAATATAAAAAGATACAAGTAGAAGCGTATGTGTATGTAGATATGTGTACATATATAATGATGATCTTGTGCTGTGCAGGTTAACTGAATCCTTTCTGCCCCTCATACTTTAGACCACCTCACAGCGCCAGACAGACCTGCAAGGGTCGTTTTACCTCTCCGTGGAGCTGTTGGGGTGTGACACAAAACCAACATTTCACAAAAGAAGGTTTCACAAAAATCTGGCATAAAGTGCAGCTGGAATGACTGCCTTCTGTATGAGGGCATGACTTAAAATCATCTCATCATTTCATGAATCTTAAAATGTCTTCCAGGGTTTATATTTTTACAAAGAACTTTGAATTTTAGACAAGCGAGCGAGCAATGCAACCTACAGCTACACAATGTGCATGCATGTCTTGCTGCATAATAAATAACAAAAATCACAATAACTCTATATGGACAAAAGTATTGGGACACCTGCTCACTAAATCAACAGGGATTTTGATGACATTGCATTAAAATACCTAGACTTTAATATGGAGTTGGTCTCAAATTTGCTGCTATAACAGCTCTACTGTTCTTGGGAGGCTTTCTACAAAATTTTAGTGTTTCTGCTGTAATTTGTGCCCATTCATTCTCTATAGCACTTATGAGGTCAGGCACTGATGGCCTGGCTCGCAATCTCCATTCCAGTTCATTCCAAAGGTGTTGGATGAGGTTGAAGTCAGGGCTGTGTGCGGGCCAGTCAAGTTCTTCCACACCTAACTCATCCAACCAATTCTCTATGGGGCTTACTTTGTGCACTGGGGCACAGTCATACTGGAATAGAAAAGGTTCTTTCCCAAAATTGTGTCCACAAAGTTGGAAGCATGGCGTTGTCTTGGTATGCTGAAGCATTAAGATGGTCATTCACTGAAATTAGCCCCAATCCTGAAAAACAGGGGTGTCCTAATACTCGTGTCTATACAGTGGACTATTACTACTAGTATAGTTGTTAATAATAACAACAATAATAATATTATCTATATTGTTTTGTTCTCTTTATTGTCGTTTTGTCTGTCAGAGCGACTTTGTAGCAGCAGCTCCTCTGTGGGACCACGTGCCTGTTTCCTTGTCTTTTTGTTTACATGTGTGCGTGCACTGCGCGATGACGTCACCGGACGGCCCCACCTCAGCAGTGTGAGAGCGTGCAGGTCCGAACTGTCCGAGAGAGGAGGAAGAGAGCAGCTGCAGACAGAAAAACACCCACACTCACGAGATTACTGCAGTATGGAGGAGTCCGAACAAGGTAACTTAGAAGAAAAGTTAATCTCGGTAATTGTTTGTATGTTATGTGCACATGCTTGTCCACACCGGGCAAGAAAAAACGAGTCTGTCTGTTCCTCTCTGAAGTTAGCTGAGCTGAGGTTAGCCAGCTAGGTCCAGCTAGCATCCCCTTGCTAACAGAATCATCTTACCTGCTAAGGATGATAATGAGCACAAAAGTGTGTTTGTTGCCTTTTGTTGTGATGTATTTATCTTTGATGTAAGCTTTTTGGTGACATCGTGCAACTAAACCACGGAGGAAGAAAGTTTAAAACTTTGGCTTTTGACATAAGTCTGTTTACATAATGGCAAATAAAGTATATGGTTTGGATAATAAACTAAAAATGTTTGTCTTAGAATGCATGATACATTTAACTGATAGTTTGATAGGTTTAACTGCAGAATGTTCTGACATTTGGTCAAATTTGCTTAGTTGAGAAACCATATGTTTGAGTTCCTCCATCAGTTTATGGATTTGTCACTCATAAGTTTGTCATGTAGAAAACATCTCATACAGGGAAATGATAAATGTCTCTGTTAGGACCATGTTCACTGATTCTCAAGTAACTAAGTAATGCAGGTGCTTGGTCATGTTGTCATTGCTAATGCTTGAAGGTTAGAAGCTGTGAGACAATAGGCCTGACGATAGTTAGATTTGAGGTTTTAGTGGGTTTGTTCTCATACATGAAATGTGTTCTGAGACCTTTCCCACTGTGCATCTGCATTAAAATCAAACAAAACAAAAAAACAGTCATACGCATATTGCAGAATGGAATTATTTAATGGGTTAGGTTTTTAATAAATTAAGCAGTTGCAGCTGCTGCTTTGTGTCTCATATTTTCTCACTTCACTGTATCTCTTGACCAAATATTGTCTTTCCATTACAAATTAGGACTTGGTATTGAAACTGTACTGTAATCAGGCATATTCCCTGAGTGTGCCGTTTAATAAATCCATTATATGATTAAAACTTTATCACTCACCTCGCCACAATACTTTTGTCCCAATACTTTTGTCCTGCGACCTTCTGAGTTGCACATCTTGGCAAGGAAAGAACTCAGACACTTCAAACTCCACAGTTCGGTAGATCTCCAGGAGACCTTTATAATGAACCATCATTAGTATTTATAGCCCGAGTAGATCAGGTTTTATTCTCCGAAAACCGTTCACCTAGCCGCAGTGTCTCAATACTTTTGTCCTACAACTTTCTGAGTTACATATCTCGGCATATTTAACCAAAACACAACATGTTTTTTCACTGTACACTGATGCTCTTGGAATGTAACCCCCACGCAAAGCGGTACATTATTTTACTGTATATAATTACAAAGAGGACACAGTTAATACAGTGTAGCTGGTCATAGTACAGCACGGTATGTGAAATGCTGAATAACTGTACTGAATAAATACTGGTGCATTGTATTGGGTCTGCATGGTTTTGATAGACAGGGTTATATCTCTTTTCTTGTCAGTAGTTCTTGGTGATTAATTGTCTGTACTGATACACTGATATTGGCATCACACAACAGATGATTTTCAGTTTAGGAAAAACGTTATTGATATTGTTGGTTAACGAAGACTTTTTTTTTTACTTCAGTGAATACCATTTATTGAGTGCTTTAGAATGATTTGACAAACGGTTGCATTTTCTTTCTGGAAATATGTTTTCTAGTTAATGTTGAAAGCCTAAGGTGCTTTCTGATGTCATTTTATCTGAATAATGCAGGGGGAAAACAGCTTTGTCAAAAATATACATTCTTTTAGTACATAGTTTTGATTTCAAAGTCATCAGGACACACAAGATTATAAACTTTATTAATGCAAACTGAAATACCATCAGATTTTGTAATCGGAAAATATAAAATGTATTAATATCACTTAGTGCTGGTTGATTTGGAAAATAGTGATAGTTTACTGAAACAAATGAAATCATATTTAAATATTAAAAATAAAATTTCTCCAAGTTTCTACTTTTTCCTACAGTTTTGACTTATAGTTTTAATTATTCCATAAATCATTCCAAAATATTCAGAATATGGAGAAGTACTAATGAAATTTGCATGAGTCACTATCAGCAGGTTTTATTAGTCCTCTTTTAACCTTCTTTCTGTCTCGCCCTACTCCTGAACAGCCTGCTTATCATCATTCCTCCTGTTTTCTGGTTCGAAGAGCATCCTTTCTTGTGTGTCTCTCTTTGCGCCCTCTCAGCTAAGTCATGCAGGGAAGCCATCTGCCGGTTCCTGGTTTTTGCATACTCATATCTCACTGCAGCGGATGCACAAGGACCATGGTTATTTCAACTATGCAAATTGCAGGATGAAGGCAGAGGCACCTAGTATTTGTCCGGTGTAAACATTGCCATTTCCTCTGCTCTGAAAGAAGCACAAGTTCATTAACCTTATTAATGCACAAGTAAATATCACCAGCCATTATGTATTTGTAAAATTCTGTAGTGCTCTATTGATACTGGTCAGCCCAACCATATATCTGCTTATGGGTCCTGGAGTGTTTTTTGTTCATATTCATATTGTAGTTTTCACATAATTAGCCACAATTAAATTAGATCAAATTAAATTAAACCCCACATCTGCCACCCTTTCCCAGTTAGTTAACCATCTTGTGTCAGAAAAAGTTTCCTAGAACTTACTTAAAAAAGTTACTTTTTTTCTTATTGCACCATGACAGAACAGGAGAAACGGTAGAAACTTTTTAACAGTTTTACTGAATCTTTTGTAATATTGAATATTTACTGAATGTTTGTATTATTGACTATATTGCCTGTATGGAATAATACAAAAATGCTCAAATGAATGATGTGGGTATGTCATTTAGTATTGATGCTAACCCCCTTCTTAGCTCATTTTAAAGTATTAGTTATAAAACATTAGTTTATCTTTGGCACTGATACGTTTTGCAGCCTCTGCATGACCTGGGTACGAATCTACATATTTAGGTTTAATATGAACAGAAAATTGTGATTCAGTGTTTCTACATGAGCACAGTGCTGTGAAAATGTCTTTGTTATATTTGTCACACTTGTTTCAGATATCCAAACAAGGTATTAAATTATCATTAAAAAAAAACCAAACACTATCTGCTACTCTGTGATAGTGTGAAGTATTTCAATCTCACTGCCAGCTAAGAGGAGCATAAATCCTAACCTCTCATTAAAAAAAAAAACCATTTATGACCCCCAAGCCACT
>JBBPDH010000136.1:15317458-15328889 GCA_037974565.1 Clupeocharax schoutedeni
ACATAAAATGTTTTAAGACATCAGAATCTTTTTTTTCTTCATTTCCCTTCTATAAAAACTGGTGCGTCTTATGGTCCTAAAAATACGGTAAATGTATGAACATTTATTTATGAAAAAAGTTGTGATGTCCAGGCCTCGTCAGCATCGAGCCCTCTGGTCCTCATGCACGGTTTATGTATGAGTGCGGACAACACAAAAGCAAATCAAATGTGTAGGATATCTGCAGTTTTCGCGTTAGTGTGGGGGTTTGGGCGAACAATTATTAGTTTGGTTCTGATAAAAAATCTGCATTGGACTGCTGATCCGCATTAAAGTGGGGTTTTACTGTAATAGTAAAACATACTCTGGTAGAATTACAGAAAAAGGTTACTAATTGTGGATACAAAACAAATAATAGTCTGTTTGCTAAGAGGATTGAATTTGTGCAAACTCAGAATGATTTGTAAGATGGAGAAAATGCAACGTTATTTTTTTGTGACACAAATGTTGTGGTGTATGTATTACATTTTTTAGCTTGGTGTTCCCAAACGTTTGACATTCAGCATCAAAGTAGAACTTTTATTTGTATTGTAAAAGCAGAGAAAAACCGATTAGTCTTTAATAGACTGAGACTGACACTCATTTATTAAATTCTTCTCTAATAATTTTTCTGTTTTTGCCAAAAGCTAGTCGTGCCGTTCTTTTTTCACAGGCAGTATTTGGGTGTGTAATTTCCAAGACAATGTTCAGTTCTTATTTTTGTAATTGGCAGACAAAGATGAGCCCCACACCATCAACAAGCGAGCTTGGGGATGTTTCAAACTCGACACCGAATGCAGAGCTGGAGGAGGAGCAGCCAGAGGGGACAACTGTCCTGGGCACAGAGCGCACTGAGGAACCAACACAGACCTCCATCCACTGATCTTTAATGGAAAACCCAATTCACCCCCCCCCTGCCCTTCCCTTCTCTGCATCACAAGATAGAAAACCAAATCAAAAATCCCTCTACCCTATTTCTTGAAGTGCATTAAACAGTTTCTTTGAGAATAATTACCTTCAGAGTATAGACTAGATAGAAAACATATTTGAACAGAACAGAAATGCTCTATGAGGGACATGTTAAGCACAGTTTTCTCAAAGCTCCTCTGCCTTCATCACTGCATGGGTTCACGGAGCCTGTAGACTCCATTAGTTGCCAAAATGTCTTTCTGAATGTTTGTACATCTGGAGCATCTCCAGAATGTGCATGGTAGCCCTGTGCTGGAGCTGATCTTGATAAGTACTGTACCTCACTGACCTCTTAATGGTGATGGACGTTGGCTTACAAGGGTCAACATTTCTATTGTGTCCCTCTAGTACTTAAAACAAGTTCTGTGCCTGGCACATGAACCGCAGGCAGTAGTATCTGGTTATTTCACCAAGGCGGGTCAGTGAAGCAGTTTGTATGTTAGATGTGACTTGTCTATATAGACGTAGATTTCAAATTAATTACATTTCCCCCAAAATATATAATACTGCCCATATCTATGGTTACCAAAACTAGAATGGCACTTAGGAGCAAGTACCTCATAGAGTAAATATGATCATTGGTGACAAATGAAAAGATATCATCTTTATTTTTCACCTTTTTTGTGAATTTATTTACATTTTATAAAGATAGATGCCAAAAATATAGTACAGTTTGAGCTTTTGGAAACTTTGTATAAAGTTTCGGCTAGTTTGCTGGTTAATGCTGTCTTACGCTTCACAAAACATGCATAAAGATGCATGTACATGCTACATGTGGAATTGAAAAAACAAACAACAAGCCAGAAGTTTGGGCCCACCAATGTGTTTTTGTTGAAGCTGGAGACTGGTGTGGCCACGACATAATAACCTTTTGCTTTTCTTGGACTGAATATAATTTGGACACAATATTGAAGAATGCTTGACATCATTATCCTATTGAGTAATTAAAAGTAGTGTATTGTATACATCCAAGGGTGGGCCCACGCTTCTATCTTGTAGTGTATATGATACATATGAATCGCTAACATTAAATGAGAATTTCTAGCCATTGTTTGACGCCATGGCTCTAGCAGTCTTTTCAGAAAAAGTTGTCAATAACAGTAGTAGTGGCAAAAGACCCACCTGCTCCTTGTTGGATCAGTAGTCTTCCTTACCTTGGAGCTTGCTCGCTACTGCTGGAGATTTAGTGTCATATATATATATATATCATTTTTTCTTCACTATACTGTGGAAGGCTGTGAGATTTCACTGTGGAGGTCCATGTGTGTCATCTGGTGGTGAGCTAACAAGATCAGCTTGTATCCAGATTCCACAGACACTGGCCTGCAATCAAAAGGCTGCTGTGTCATATGAGAGAAAACCTATCTCTGCTTTTGACTCACCCCAAAAATGCTGCCCCAACAAATGAGTGTTAGGACTGGGAATGGAAAAGTACATTAAAGTCACAATGTAAAAGCACTACACATCGCTTTCCCTACATTTGTGTTAGGTGTCCTGTCAGATTTGTGCAAGTGAGGAGTTTTCTTCCATTTTCATTACACATTCCAACTATATTTTGTTCTGGCAAAGGAAACTGATATTGTGGAGTATAGATTTTTTTGTGTTAGAAGTAGAAATATACAGATGCATATTTTAAGAGTGTATTATAATAGCTAACGTAAAGAAGAACAATAGTTAAAAGGCTTGGCCCGGCAGGTGTTTTTCTGTCCGTACACAATATTTGTGTAACACTAATGGCTTTTGCTTGAAAGCTGCTCTATCACAAGGTATTGCTTTGTAAGGAAATTGTATTTTTGTCAGATTTTTTTAAAAACGTCTTGTATGGGAGTACTTAATTTTTTTCAACCCCTGACAGGGGATTCTTTAAATAAAGTATAAATGACTATAAAACATGTTATTCTAATGCACAGTTGCATTAGCAGTAACTGGTGCCACTGGTTAATGAATTCTTAAAGGTTAATGTTTGTGGAACTATGAAGCTACACTTCCAAAAATGTTTTTCAAGTGTCCTGTTTTCTCATTTTACTTTACACTGAATATGTTTGTCTGGGATGTGCCTCTCTACTGTTCACTCCTGCCAGCTGAAAAACACTGGTTTATCTCAGATTGGCCACAAGAACAGCTCAAATATGCTCTTTGCTCTGTATGTCTGCTGCTAAATAAAGCACAACAACCACATCTTGTGCCTGTTCCATTATTTTTAATGAATTACTAAATAACCCTACATAACATAGCTGCAATACTTTAAGTAAACACTAGGGGGAACACGAGCCCGATAGAAAGAACCGGACACACCATGTACTTGCCTGACGGTCTTTGTTAATTTCCATAACAGTCCGGTTCATGTTCTTTACTGCTCCAGTAACATAGAGCAGGAGTGTCTGGCCAAACTCTACCCTTCATAAAACATGAGGATTTAAACTGCAGCTCTGGTATTACAAATATTTACTCTCATGGTAACAATGGAGATGGCTGTCCAATGTATAGCAGCTCTAGTGGCCATATTTGTTTACATGCTCTCTGTGCAATGCAGAAAGAGTGAATGGTCTCTTGACCAATCAGAGCCCTGGGAGTGGAAGGCGGTCTTATAAAGGGCTGACCACCAGCTACACTATATAGCAGGTGCTGAGACAAAGCAAACATTTCCTCATACATTTCCAAAACATCAAAGGAGCATTATGCTTGGGTAGCCCAGTATTTAGTACTGAGAAATGACAAATGGCACTTTTGGATAATCTCCTTTAGTAATATCTTACTGTCCGCTTTATTATACACTTACATTTAACTAGTCTATAGCAAGAGCGTGGATATGGAACTACCTAGCTGGGGCCTTTCATACTTGACCTAAAACATTGTATATCTTACCATACAGTCCTGTTTTACTCACTGGCCAGTTGTGTTGCTGTATTAATTTCTAAACGAATGAAAACAGAAACAAACACCAATTGTAATAAACAGCTGCCAAAAATCATTTATTTTTCTGTGACCAATATAACTCAGAGCTCATAGTAACTTGAACATCTCTGAAAGGTCGTACTTACACAAAGGAAACATCAACAGCGGCACTGACGAGCACCAGGACATTGTCACCTTAGCACAATTACAATGGCAGTCTATGTACACACAGCTTAGAGTAAAAACTAGCACAGCCTGTGAGTGAGAAGATAACAGTCACTAAGTGTGTCCTCTTTCGAGAGAACGAGGATAGAAAATGTGACCAGACAGAGGCTCCCAAATACATCATAGCAAGGCCCCTTTTTTTTTTTTGCAAAAAGTGACATGCTTTAGGAGCACTCATTACACATCAGTCAGTGTGCAGTTTATTATCTTTTTGGACAGATTCTTCACTTTGTTTTATTCCATTTACTCCCAATTTGGCCAAAATGTTTGAACAGATTGTAAGATCTATATCTCCTCTCATGGGTGCTGCTCACCCATGTCTCATCACCGTTGATGACCGGGGGTCCCCAGCTCAATTTGGAAACCAATGCAACACAATAAAACAGACACAGTACACATAGCAAGTGCTTTCATTTGCAAGGTATTGCAGTTATCTTAGCAGTCCTGAATAATTACAAAATCGCATCTCTGACACTGTCAACTCTTATTTTGTGAATATATCTACTTTTCATCTCTACATTAGGAGCATTTGAGGTGCATCATAACTCCATAGATTATTACCTGTTGAGGTGTGGTCATGTGGACCTGTGCACTGGTAGCAATGGTTTGCATAATTTCCAACTGAAACTGCAACAAAGATCTTAATTAGGATCCTGAACGTTGCTGAACAATAGGACTGTTTGTTTTGGTTTCAGTAAAGCCTTTAAGGTTTTGCCTTAGCAGTTTTCATTAGCAATTACCACCATCAATTAAGAAAAGGCTGTGAACATTGACAACTGGTGGCTCATCTGCTGCTGAACAGGCTCATTAAAAGAGTAAAAGAGACAAAAGAGAAGACAGCCTTCCTCTGTGATGCCCTTGGGACTACAAAAGCATGTTGTGAATGTGGAGCTGCAGCAGACACATCTATTGCACTTTAACCACCTATGTGCAAAGCCCAGGATGAAGAGATTTTAGCAGAAGGGAATCCTCTCGTCTCAAGGGAGTCTCATTGAGACATTCCAGCAGTGACTCTGTTATTTAACAGGTTGCGAAAGCGGCCTATCGTTCCAGAGCACTTGCTGCTTGAGGGAGCTGAACGTAAGCTCCGGCTACGCAGGGATAACCAGGTGAGGGCTGTGTGAATGAATGATGGCGGTGACTCGCAAAGACTCCTGTGGGGTAGCTGTCAGAGTATTCACCATGCCCAGGCATTCTAAATGACCAGCTTAAACATATCAAATGCATCCACCACCAGGAGCCTAATCCACTGGTTTAAAAGGCCTACGTGCATGCAAGCACCCTCACATCTCTGCATGACAATAAAGCAATCCCAGCCTTTCTTACCCTAGACTGTCAAGTTCAGTTTCAAATGATAATGTGTTCAATGCAAGTTCTGTCACTGCCAAACTTCTATTGCACTACACCGACCTCAAGACTTTAGAAAGCCTACAACAGAGACAGCTTTATTATGCCATTATAAAACAGTTACATTTTAACATTTAGACTCCACATCACTCTCCTTTACCAGCAGTAACGGCTTATTAACAAAACTGAATATTGGTGTTTTTATCAGCGAAACGTATGGACGTGAGACAAAACACAGCCGAGGATTACGAAGCAAGAAAGAACAGGCACAACATTGTCTACAATTAAAAGAACAGTGATGCACAGATCCACAACTAAGCCAAAAGTCTGAAGTGTTTCATGTGAACATTTAATGTTTATGATTTGTAAGCCGCAGAGTAAAATAAATCGGCTACTTTTGGCTTTATAAAACTGTTCTTTCCCAATCAGGGGGTATGTACCGGATTATTTGGTGAAAACAAAAAAATTACATTCAATTATGGCTTTAAACTTGGGCTCCTGCAAATTATGGCAATATGGTTACAAGATAAAAACACGTATAATTTTTAAACAAGTGTAGAATATACTGAGTTGACAGTGTTTGAGAAGCCACCCCTTGGAGTCCATAAACCTTTTTTTTTTTTAGCTTTCTGTACAGTTTTATATCAGTTTTCAACACTGACATTCATCGTCAGATATCCAATTTTTCCATTTAATATAGTTGCTGATGTGACAGCAATCAAAATGCGCCAAAGTTAACCTAAAAATATTGCTCCATTCGCTTTCATTAAGGTTTATTTCCATTCAAGGTTTTTGCCCTCTTCTGTGAAGTTTCCATTTTACAAATGCAATGTTTTTCCCCAAAGACTACAACATACATTGTTTAAATGGGGAAACACTGGGATACAGCAACTGTAGTAAACAGCAAGAGCCGCTCGACACAGCTGTCTTCTATGGCTTTAAAATTCTATTGCAGTAACTATATCTAACAGCTGTGGCACGAAGCGATGACATAACATGCTTTTTCCATCTTCCTTTGCTGTATACACAGTGTACAAAGAGGAAAAAAAGAGAAACAATGGAAGACAATGGGATGAAAAAAAGTTTTCTTTTTGAAAGAATATAAAGGAGTGTTTTAAAGCATGAACTGAACTGGCTGCAGAGCAAAGGCAGGCAGTTGCTGCTAATGAAGTCACATAGATGGAATGATCCTATGTTTAATCCATACTGAAGATAAGCACAGATACATCTCCCCTCCATGTGGCCACGGTAATCACCTCTGCGGACGGAAGTCACATTTTTTATCATTGGCATCTGCAAGCTTTTACGGCAGCCACATCCTACTCGTTCATTGCCTCCCCCCTGCCGTGTGCCATAAAATCACCCGACTTGTGCCCATGCTGCTAAATATAGATCAGGTCTAAAAAAGAAGCCACTAAATTTTGGCTTTTTGCCTAGATCTAGTAATACGCTTGTGGAATGTAGCACATTTCCTTTCTATTAGGGCTCCAGCCAATCAGAGTCTAATATCCTCCCCAAGGACTGTGCCACCATTTTGCATGGGAGTGAGGAAGAGGGAGTGGCCCTTATGTGTTTGTTCAAGACTCGGTATCAGTGGTGACCTAGAAACCATGAGGAATGAATGTTATAGTCAGGCAATGACAGTTGCTACTACCACATTATTAAAAGACCTGGAATACAAACACAGCTTTTGTACTGCAACCTGCCTGCCCTCTGCCTGGTCTCTTGACAAAAAACACAGTACACACATTTATAAATTCGGTTCATATTTCTATCGTCTTTAGCATGCACATGCAGTATTAAAAATACAGTCAGAATATATGGTAAAAAGTGTAAAAATCCAGTGCGACAGTCTTTGAGTTCTTGAGGTTTACATGGTCATTGATAAACAACAGCAGTGACATAATTCATTATAGAGCACCCAGCCTACAGTTCCCATGCTTTCTTTGCTTGTTTGGTGTCCTATATTAAATATCAGTTTTATTTAAGCTGAAATGCAGATCAATATTGACTATAGTGGCAAGTTGCTTCAATAGGCAGAAAAAGGGATAATATTCATATTATTTCCCAAAGACATGCCTATTTATAGCCAGTGTATACATTATTTCAGCATACCAAGATTCATCTTTGTATGTGACTAGCCCTGCTATTTACAGAGCTTACCTTTCTAGAGAAAGGCTTCTCTTTTGTTGTCACATGCATGGCTTTGCATTTGTTGTCTGTAAGGCTTGTGTTTGTGACTGTAATGAATGATCTCACTGATTTAGCATTTTGTAGGAAAATTTTTCCAAAACGTAGACATTACAAACCAAGTCGATATTAATCAAATGTTTGATTTAAGTAAACAGTTGTATGTAAAAGCGTAGGATCCTGCGGCCAGGGTACATTTTTTGTTGCTTTTCTAAGTAAAATTTTTAATTTTTTTTCCACAATTACCATTTTTATACTGAAAATAAATATGGCGTGCAGAAAACTTGGGGCACTTTTCTGTTGATCCAGTAATGTTTTTATAGGGTCTCATGGGTTGTTTAGCTCATTAGGGATTTAATCAAAGTCAGCTGTGCACAATTCCAAGGTGTAATAATAATTTATGTGACCCTTCAATCCTCTCAGCCATTGGCTCACTTTGACAACGGATAGATTACCTAATATTAAAGATAATGGACCCTTACAAACAAGCCGAAAACTATTAAAGACACCTAAACCGTTCTTGTCTGCGAAGCAAAACCCTGACCCCACTGTGAAAGACCTAGAGGAAGACTTGCCAGTGGTGTCTGGGTTTTGCTTTTCAGGTCTTGTGTTGACTTCTCATGTTAACTTCCATTTTCTAATGTTGTTTCAGACAGAACAAATTACAAATATAAACTGTTCAGGTGTCTTTAGTAGTCTTATATTTATTCGTAAGTGTCAATTATTCAATGTTAAGCTGTATTTTATGATGCTCAATACAAAAGTCAAAGTCTGAAGTAACCCATAGACCAGAGCTTTTTTGAAATAAGTGTTATGGTCTGTTTAAGCAAAGGTCAAATTCCTCAGCTACATTCAGCAAATGTGTAAATGGAGAAAAAAGTAGAAGAATTTTATTTTTATTCAAAATTAACTAAAACAAAACAAAAAACGATCTGCTCTGTGGCAGCCAATAGCACAGAAACTGTTGTGGAGCTATATTTCAATAAGACAATGATCTAAAGCACACAGCAAACTAAATTAAACTGCTTCATAAATGAGTGACTGAGGTTTTGAAACTGCCTCTGCTATCCAGAGTTAAATATTACTGAAATGCAAAATGACCTCTAAATAATTTTCAACCAGAGAAGTTTTGAAATGAATGGAGAAAGAAATTTCTAAACAAAAAAATTAGAACCACATTTAGTGGTTTGCGATTTGAGCCAAAAGGGGTCTTACTTTTCATATAGCTATTATAGCATAGTCTATTCATATTGTGGTTGTTATCTTTCTACAGATTTTTATTTAGACTTAGTTTATTGTTCTTGTGTCTTCTGGCAGTTATCAGTAAGCAATTTCCTCCAGGATCAATAAAGTTTTCTGATTCCGATTCTAAGTACAGAGTAAAACAGTACCCAAAGTTAAACTCATGCCATATTTAAATTTTCCTGTGTTAAATTCAGTAAATAGATAATATGCACCGTGATTGGTAAAAGTGACACATTTATTTTTGTTCCATGGTGGTGTTAACTTTTCACTTAGAAAATAAAGAAATTAGGTTTTTGACCAAGTATAAACCAAACTTTCACATACAACTGTATCCACGTCTTGGAAGAGAGATAGAAAACAACAAAGACAAAAACTACAGTACTGCAGCTGAAACTCGATTACAGCTTGGAAAAGACACTCCTTAGCACTAAAACGGTCAAAACACTTTCACAAAAACAAAAAAAGGGCAAAACGATCTCCTGTGCCCTCGCTATTTAATTACAAAACGCAGAACTCAAACAAACCGGCACCAGATACATTCCTTTGCTTTCTGTGCACGTCCACGCATACACACGTCAAACCTAACCAAAGGCACATTCAGGCTCCAGTGTGTCCCCAACATTACATTCCTGAAAGCAGTCAGGGGCACAGGCCCCTTCCACCTCACAGAAACCCACACACTCCAACTCCCCCTCACTGAGCTAACACAGGCAGGTGCACATGACTTGGTCCCGCTCCAAAGGAACCTGGAGCCCAATTTGTTGGTAAAATGCATTGCAGAACTCTATCACAAGTCATGTTCTGCCTTTTCAAAGGCACTACCATGACAGCTGCAATTCAAAGCCCTCTGTAACACTTTGATGATTTTATTCTGGTGGTGTTTTAGGAGACCAGTATGATGCAGCTCATCTCTAGCATAAAAGTACTCTCAAGGCTTTTGTCTGTGAATTCTGTCACACTCGCAGACTGTAGTGGACTTAAGAACAGTCGCTTCCCTCTATACCGTCTACATGGGCTTACCTCATGCTTGCAGTTTGCTACTGTTAAACAGAAACACACACACACGCACGCACACACACACACACACGCACACCCGCATGCGCACACACACACACACACACACGCACACACACACAGTTATGTAAGGAAAGAGTACGGAGTCGCCCATCTGCCATCTGGCCATTGCTGAGTGGTGGTTTAGAGCAGCACAAAGGACTCAGTCGGGCAAAGTGGCGCAAGCATGCCAGAGGAAAAGCCACTGTCTTCTGAGAGCAAAGCTTTCAACAGCCTAACTTAATAAGGGACACAGGACATGAGATATGCACAAACTTAAAGTCTGCACAAAATCCTCCAATGACAGCAGTGGAAAATGTGTGCAAGCATCTGATTCTCATACCCATATCTGCAAACAAAGAGTAAAGCCTGCATTTCTGAAAGAAAAAGATGACAAGACATGACCTTTGCCAAATATTGATTTCATGACATAACTGGACCAGGTTGGCAAGAAAGATAATATAAAGAGCCTAAATTCACATACTTATATCCGTGTAGACGTCACTTATACTTTGAATAAGTCATATTTTGAGCAGCAGATATGATTGGTTATACTTTAGACATTATACTGTATTGTCTTTACACACAGAAATAGGAGAACTTCATTGAAAGGCTTGAGATAAGTGAGACTACAAGCTGAAGCTTTTGTCGCTTTTGGCAATATCTGCTATCGAGACAATACAAACTTCATACTGCACAACAGTCACATGGATCAAAGTAGCTGTTTCAGTGGACCACACTAGTCCTAAATATGGCTGTTTTATATGTAGCTATATAGTAATATCTATTGCAGTTACATGATATATACTGTAATCTGTGGTTGACAGAACAATCAGTAAAGGATAGATGAAGAAAATGACCAACAGGAAAAATGCAAAACGAGAGTGAAGAGGGGAAAATAGCAATGTGGCTTCAAGGTTTTACTTATGATGGACCATAACTATGTTATGTTCTGTAACAGGGGCCCTGCACAAAAAACACAAGCAGGCTGTGAACAGCTAATTAAATGGCAGTCAAAGCATACAGAAGAACCACCATGGCAGTTAGGGGAGTGTGATAACATGAGAAAATGATTTTATATAGCAGTTTTCTAAAGACAAAATCTTCCAAATACCAACATTTGGAAATCTAAAATAAGTGCTATAATTAGGTTTCAGTAATTGCAGATGCCAGGTAAAATTCCAAATAATGCAAACAGAGAGCACCCAAATGTTTTATCTTGCTTCTTCAGTCAGATTTCATAAGGAATCTTGATTGAAATAGATTTAAGTTTTATGTCTGTGTGGAAACAACAGAGCACGCCAGTCTGCCCCTTTTATTAAGACCATTTAGATGCTTGTGTGGGCATAAACACTGTTCAGCTTCTGACAAGAGAACGTATAAATATGTAATATATACACTACCGGTCAAAGGTTTTAGAACACCCCATGTTTTCTGTTTGTTTGTATTGAAATTCAAGCGGTTCAGTGTCTCAATGTTCATTCGGCAG
>JBBPDH010000136.1:15329531-15347023 GCA_037974565.1 Clupeocharax schoutedeni
TCCTTTGTACCATTTCATGCTATTCATTGGACCTGAACTGTTTGAAATTCAATTAAATAAAGCTTGAAACATTGGGGCGTTCTAAAACTTTTGACCGGTAGTGTATATGTACCAACTAAAGCATGAACACTTCTTAGTGGAATGCTACTGCAAACTGAAACATAATGCCGTTCAGAAAGCAGAGGTTGAAGATGTGTCTAGTTTGTCAAATTTGCATGAAGTTAAGACAATGTCAACTTGATTCATCACGCTTCACATATTAAATGACATGTTCACACTAACAGGCAACATGCGGTAACTGCAGACCACATTCTCACATACAGTGAACAGAATATATACACACACGTGTGTGTGTGTGTGTGTGTATGTATATATTCATACACTGAAGTTCACATAATAAAATGGCAGTTTTCATTCATGTTAAAATATTAAGTACTCTAGAGGAACATCACAAAAGAATGAATGTATAATAATTTCTTGGAAAAATAAAAAAAGATTCTCTCCCTCTTTAGGAAAGAAACACTTTTAGTTTGAATCTGTTCAACCCCATACAGAAGCATCTTTGTTTCCATAGTTAAGCTGTATTTCCCAGTATAGCTTCCAAAGGAAAACATTTTGCTTTGATAAGAACAACACACCTAAACGTCTTGATAGTAACACAAGTTTGAAAAGGAACCCCATAAAAAAAGAATTTCACGGATAAAATAAAATGATAATGAGCGAAATGCTATGGGGACTGAGCCATGGGGTGTGCGTGTGTGTGTTAGTTTATAAGCTGGTGTTGGTACTGTGTTTTGGATGGTTTAATACAAAGGTGTATCAAAGCAACAGAAATAGTGCCAGAGGACTTACAACTGCCAGCTGAGCAGCTGTTTTCTTCTTGTGTTAAATTCAGTGAGACACCAGTGCTAGTATCCTTGCAGGTGATGAGTTTCAGGATATCAGATGCAGTGAACTGAAGGAAAATCCTCTTCGTCCGGTCCCCGTCACCTGGAACAGCATATGAAAAAGCTCCGTGCAACACGCGTCCTCCTCACATGGCCATTCTGAGCAGAGCTGTGTTCTAATTAGCATATCAGTCTTTGTACTTTAGCCTATATCACTGAGTATAGAAACAAAGAGCAAAGAAAGAGAAATGGCACATAAAAAACCTTTTTGGTTGCAGGTAGATTATTCCAGTGACAAAAACCATTACCTTCACTGCTGTTAAATGTAGCTGCTGGTTTTGTTTTCACTCATCACATCCCTGAAAGAAATGACACATATAAAACTGAGATAGAAAACAGTCTCTCCCTTATAGGTGTAATTGCTTGTGATGATACGGAAGAAAAGGTGTTGCTTTATGTCAACTTAGCTCCCCTTGACTATTTTTTTGCATTCATCCATCCACTGGGGGGAGCTCTTTCTCCCCCCTTTCATAACACAAGCCACTTGGAGGAGGACAGGAGTCTGGAGGGTCTGATTTGTCAGAGTTTAGCCTTGCTGAAATGCAGAAGTGAAAACTATTCATGGAAAACAAGGACCATTCCCCACTCCATCTCAGAGCGCGCTCAAAGAAAGCATTCTCCTCCATTCCAAAAAAAGGTTTGGCCTGCAACGTTACTGGTGTCTCCACAAATCACAAGAACATTTAAAAAAAGAAAAAGAAAAAAAATGGATCACATAAAGTTTTCTCTTTTTTTGCACTGTAGAGCTACTCGCCTCTCTCCATGTTTTGGTGGACGAATGGGTGCACTGGTTTGGGAGGGAATGTTTGAAGAGTTCAGCTCCTGGTTCCAGACTGGTACATAAGAGAGTGGCGTACGAGGCGGGGCGAAAAGAAAAAATGACTAAATGCATGCAAGAGAAGCCCCGCCAAACTTCCATGGCAGCCAGACTCAGTTCAGTCCACAAACCTCTGGCAGGCTTTCTTCCAGCGGCAGGCAGTGCACCACATGTCTCTGTTCTCCATGCCGTACACCTTACGGCATTTCTTGCCTTCGCCTCGAGACTTCCTGCTGGATATGCCCACACACAAACAACAGCAGTGAGAACTCGATCAGACTAGAGAAAATACTCCACACAACAGCATCATTCATGCCTATCTTAATGCCAAGACATCAGTTGCTGACTGTCACGTGGAGATGCCTGTGGAAAATAAACCCGGAACAGTCTGTGTGCACTGAGAGTGTATGTGTGTAAGGCACTGTACCTGAGCGAGCCTGTGGCTCGTGGCGGAGATGAAAGCACTGCTATGGTCTGGGAACGCTGCTCACTGAATCCTTGTGTGCGACTGTGAGTGGGCGATGCCTGAAACAGAATTCATTATAATAAGTAATGCACAACATCTGCTGCAAGTTTTTAAAAATACTTTAAAAAGTACACATCAGTATAAAAAGTGTTTCTTACAGTAGGTTTTGGTTCACAACCAAGTATGCCAGCTAGATTTTGTGTTCTTGCTCAAAGCAAATATGTTTTTAGAGCATAGTTCTGTGCTATTGCATTCATATTGTATAGTGTTTAATACATTCAAGCATATAACACAAAAAAGTCATCTTTCATTGTTTCTTTTTATTTAGATTTTTAAAGAAAATACTCTTTAAAGAATGGCTTAGATATGATGGAATCTTGTTGACTAAATGGAAAGGAAAGTCTTTTAGATACTAGTAACAACACCACCAATAATAATAAAACATTATTATTATTATTATTATTACTATTATTATTATTACTATTGTTATTATTATTTATATAGAACACTTAAAGAATGTCCTTTACAGATAATGTCTTATAGAAGAAATTAAACATATAATTAGTATATTTATTTTCTTTCGACTACTGCAATATTTCTTTTAACTGTCACATAAAAATAAATAAAGGTGAGGAGTATTAATGAAAATCTTCTGAGGCAATAACAAATTAAATTAAAGATACAAACAGAAAAAGATATGTAGAACTTTAACCAAAAGTAAACATTACACACATTTTAAAAGAAGTGTATACTGTGCTTGACTACATAATTACATAAGGTAGAATTTAGCACCAATGTTTGCACAAATAACCGCAAGGCTCGAAGCAGTGTGTGCACATGTGTTTGTGTGTGTGTGGGGTTATGTGTACTCACAGGGGTGCCAGTGAAGGCAACAGGTGGGGATTGCCAAGAGATGCTGAAGCTGTTGCTGCAGGGGGTGAAGCCAGAAGAGTTGGTGGAGGGAATGGTGACTGGGGCCGTAGCCTGTGGATGGACAGCAAGGGTTTAAGTTATGCTGTACTTTGAACAGGCTATAGCTTGAAACAATTTTCTCTATAGCTAAACTATAAGGATGAATGTGTATCTCTATTCCAGGTGGTGTACATTGTTCCATCAACATGTGTTAAAAAGAAATATCTCCCATACCTGGTAGGCATGGTCAGTGTGCACCAGGTAGAGTGCACTAGGTGCAGAGCGACTGAGGGGGGTGGAATTGTTGCTTTCACTCTTGGTCCCACTGATGCTATTGGAGCTGTTGATCCGTTTTTGTTCTGCCATGGATGGAGGAGGTTGCACAGAGGGTGACACAGGGGACAGACTGCTCAGGCCGTCCGCCACCGAGTCTGTGTTCAGCTTAATCTCAGTGTAGTAGAAATCTTCCTCACCGTCACTGCACTCTGAATCACAGCTGCGACTGAGGAGGAGGAGGAGGAGGACCAAAAAAAGAAAAGATTCAATCGTCATCTCCTTAGCATGACAATTCCTTGGTTGAATTACCCTAATTACTTTCATGACCAGCACTGCACTTTCTTTCATCAGTTACATGGTAATTACTAACAGTTTAATGAGCATCTACTATTAGACTGTGACATTAAACTGCATGTAAATACAGTAAATGCAGCTTGTTTTGGTAAAGAGTATTTCATTAAAGCTCCAAAGAAAATGCATTGCACGCTAAAACATGGAGTACTTAACCATTGAACTGTGAGTCTGATTTAGTTCGTATTGTCATTACTGTAATGTAATAATAAACCAGAGGTTTAATTCTATGATTTTCAGCACAACATACTTAACAGATACAGAAATAATGAAAGGTTATTAACTGTGAAGCTTAAACAGGCGTTTTATGTGGCATACCTATGCAATATATCTACTTAAAGAATAAACATACTGAGTTAAGGTAGTGTGCAGATTAAGGTAGTGTAAGATCCCTTACATCAGCTATGACTTTATGTCTGTGACTTTATTTTAGTGATGCTGCAGGTGACAATAAGCATAAAAGAGAGTGCAATAGTTCATTCTCTAATATAGTTTTTAATATGAAGTATATATATATTACTGGTGTGTTGTTATCTGTGTAAACGCGCTGCGTTAAAGTGAGACTCTTATTGTTAATCTCATCACAAAGTTGGGTCTTTACTACGCAAGCTATGATGACTTTCACACTTATATTTTAGCACGGATGTATACCTAGCTCTGTATGCGCTCAGTCATATCTTGTATGAAATGTTTGGATATATAATTTAAAAAAAAGTAGAATAATGACTATATATTTAGGGTGGCTTGGGATCATTTTGGAGGGGCTTCAGGCGCCCATGCTGTGAAATTACCACATCAAACGTGCTAACATAGATGCAGCTATGAAGCTGCCGGGTTTGCTTCAGGGAACATTTATTTTTAAGAAACTTTTCAATGGAAACCTAGACACGACTAAAGTTGTTTGCACCTTGTGCAATGCGGAATTAGTTGACTGTAGGAATTGAGAAACCCCTAATCAAAGACTTACTTTTAGTCCTTATTTGGGTAGCTCACATATTCAGAATGCTTTCGGCAGAATTCAAATGAGCCATTTTAATCTAGATTAATCCAGATTAATTCCAAGATTGCATTGAGATTAATCTAGATTAAAAAAATAATCTATGCCCACCACTAATATATATACTTTGTAATAGCTGAAATGCCGTGAAGTGTGTATGACAAACACAAATGCCACATCTCTGTGTTCATTCTGGATGTGTAATATTTTTAAAGCTCTTACCCGAGATGTATGGTGCGAATGTGCCTCTGTATCCCTGCCGCAGTGCTCAGCACCTTGCCACAGTTCTTCCATAGACACTTAAACATCACCTTCATGGAGTTCTGTCCAAGACACAGGCACATAGTGAGACCGTTAATCTGTCTTTTTGCTACAGAACCCATTTCCCCTACACTCACAGATTAACAAAGACCTGACATGGAGGGCTGAGAAGAAAGAGACACTTTATCTCACTCTTCTACTCTCTCACTCTAGAGAGTAGCAGACACCCGCTGACTCCTCAGCTCGTTTATGGCTGGAGAGCCTGGTAATAGGCGAGTAATAAGAAACTATACAGTATACAGACATGATACAGGCGTTCTTCTTGGGCTGTGTGATTGTTCACACAATCTGTCCACACTAATTACAGCAATCTCTGTGAAGAGCAATTCCACACACCAATTGTTTAAAAGTTGAAAGCTAATAACATAACATGTCTTAATTCCTGAATCCCAGAACATATGCTATTGTGACTGGTGTCTTGCAGTTTCCTGTTTACCTTGTCAGTGTACTCATTTATTTTTTAAAAGAAGGCCATAGTTTGTTTAGTCTTGCAAACAAAGCTATGCCCATTTAATGTCCCTGGGCACTACAAATTCAATGCCAACAACCAGCATCTAATTAACAGCTGAAAACCTCCACTGCATTCTAACACAAACAAAAGCACTGCAAAGAACTGGCCATTAAATGCAATTAGTTCTACCAGTTCTTGTTCAGAGGATTTTAGAGTATAATCCTTGTGTACTCATGTCCTTGTTCCCTCTCTCCTTCTCTTACTTGTTGTCTTTCACTGTCCAACTCTCTCACTCTGTATATCACATACTTAAGATCAGCATGTATTCATGATTTTGTGTTGTTGACATACTTTCAGACAGAGGAGATGTTATTGATGTAGATGAAGCTCCAACTTCATTTTAATGTTTGTCTAAGAACGTCTAAAAATAATTTATTTTTATGTCAGGCAGTTCCACTGTAATTAAGTAGACAGAGGACTGTGGGTGAAGGGATAGTGGCAGAAAAAAAGATGACAGTCAAAAGAACTGCTGCGCTGCAATCCTGCACCAAAGATAAAGCAGAGAACACAACTGGAGATAACAGAGGCATTTATTCCCCTAACCGAGGAAGGAATGACAGAAACTGGGATGCACAGGTTATCAATGTGCCAAACAAAAAGATAAAGTAGACAAGAGCCCAGATAGGTGAGCAACTTTTTCACTAAGTTTTAGTAAAAAACATTTCCATGTCTATGGGTGCTGTCTATCGCTTTGCATTACATCCCCAATTCATTTAGAATCATAAGGAGTACAGTGCAGCCATCCTGCGTAAAATAAAGAAAAACAGGACACATATGCATACGCACACACGCACGCATCCTCGGATCCTTCATAATACATCCACCGTGCTGCTCATTGCAGTGGCTCACCTTGCGTTTTCGCGGAATGGGTTCATCAAACAGCAGGCTACTTCCGTCCTGCTCGTCCAGAGCATCGTCCGGTGGCCCATTGAGGCTGGGCATGCGGAAGGGTTTGAAACTGTCCGCTGACAGTGGGGGGGAAGGCGTGGAAGGGTTTGACTGGTCACTCGGAGCACTCCAGCTCCAGTAGCCACTGCTGCTATAACTGGATGGGGTGAAGCCTCCATCCTTCCAGGAGCCATTTAGACCTTCTGCAGGAAAATATATGTGAATACACACACACACACACACACACTGTACTTTGTATTTGTAAAAGAAATGTGCAAAGTGTGTAAAATATGTTTTTTAAAGAATTTAAAACAGTTCATAAACCATTACAGTGTTTAAATTCACATGAAGTACACAAGTATGCAAAAGCAGGTAATTAGTATCCAATGTCTAGTTCTGTATAGTCCCTTCTTTGCAATTATCATGCAACCCTATACCCAAAGTGTAAATGTGGGCATATCAAAAGTTACAGTTTCACAGGACTCAAGACTGACATTAAATGAAAGAATAAATTTTACCATATCATAACTCTACAAGCTTAAACATGAAGGTGGGTCAACTTCAGTGCACTTCAGTTCACTACAGTGTCAGTGATATGTGATAACAAGAAAAAGGAAACTGCTGAGAAATATCTATGCACTGCTGCGGATGTGCAGAGAAGACTAAGTTCATGAGCACCGCTTACAGCGATGCAGTGCAATTACCGTTAACTTTGACTGGAGGACTCCGCACCAGAGGACTAGTGGACAGACTTGTCAAAACCATGGCAGCAGTCACTTTATCCATGTCAACCTCCTCCTCTGATTTCCTGTTAAAATAAAAAACAAACCTGACTTGCTCCATAAATCACCAGACTCTTTATTCAGAACATAAAACCTCTCCACCTTCTGTGCTAATAACTTCACTCTTATCCTGGACTCTCCGGAAATGGCCAGAAATGCAACATTTGCACTGACAATGTTCCTGTACACTGTCAAAGCACCATGACATTTTTTAAGCTATTATGATGACAAATGAGCATATGTTTGAGGTAAGCAATATGTTTACCTGGACTTGTTTCAGAATTCATGCTGGTTTATTTGAAAAACAAGTAGCTGTTTATACAGTGATGGACACCATAAAGAAACACAGGTGAATTCTTTATTATTATCAAAAGAAGCAGAATTGATTCACTGATGTGTGAAGAGTATAATCAGTCTCTTCATCCGTCAGCTCTCCCAAAAGCAGCTCATGGGAACACCTGAGCAGTCTTGCCATCATCAGAATACAGCAGAACACCAGCATGAGGGGGACAAGATCTTAGTACTATAAGAGGGAGAGAGAAACCCCAGTCCAACAAACATGCTCCTGAATCTCCATTAAAGACAGTCTAATTTATGACCCCTGTGTGATGAAAATGATGTCATTACAGCTTTCACATAAATCAACAGCTGCTTTCCTTTTCCAGAAGCACTTTGCCCCTTCCACTCTCTGGTCACCTTGAAAAGGCGCAACGAGGCAGCACAGCATGACAGAGCTTTGAGATAATGGTATAGAGACGTCTCTGAACAGCATCTAATTAACACCCTTAATACACCAATCCTAGTAAAATACTGTAAATAATAATAGTAATAATAGTAATGAAATTGTGATATAATAGTAATGAAATTGTGATAGATTGCAACTGTCCAAAAGCAGAATTTAAAGCTTTAAAATTCCATTTGTCATTAGTGTCCTCATCAATTTAGGGGTTGAGAGGTTACTGGCCTGGCCAATTATCAAATCTGATATTCCGCATTTTATGGTTACTGCTACAGGTATTCGGTGTAGACAGACATTGATATAATATTATTTGCCATTTTTCTGATGATGATGATGGTGATATGTTAATAATTGCAAAGTCTTATATTAGCTTTCTCTGCTGAATATAATATTCACTGTCATCACTAACGGTACATACAAAACAGCACACAACCATACATCAACCATAATGTTTTTCTTCAAACAGGTCTTGTTGAATTAATTAAAACTGGGCTGAAAACAATAACTGAAATCAAACAATGGAGTGATTTTTCACTCAGCACAACTGAATTCTGAAAAACATTCAACAGCCCTGCTCTTATGTTAATTATTTGGTATTAAAAAGCAGCAACAAAATACACCATCTGAGACATAAATAACTCACTCCTTTTCATATGGAAGACCAAAAGTCAGTAATTACAATGCCATCTAATTCCGCACAAGAACAAAACAAAACAATTACAGCATTGTAAACCATTTATGCAGTTTCAGTCCAATGTTGCAAAAATATATACAATAAACTTGCCCTAGTGGTTAGGGCATTCGCCCTGCGATCAGAAAGTCCAGGTTCGATTCACAAGACCGCTAGGCACAGCTGAGGTAGCCTGAGCACGGTACCGTCCCCACACACTGCTCCCCAGACACCGTGTTCATGGCTTCACTTGGGTTAAATGCAGAGGTTGAATTTCGTGCTGTGTGCAGTGGTGTGTTCACGTATGACCTAATGATCACTTTCACTTAGCTCAGCATCCATACATATAACATATACAACAGAAGATACTGCAGAAATTGCAATAAACATCATGATTATTTATGCTGATATAGCAAAAATAATGATAATATAGTTTATAAAAGATAACGTAGTTTGCAGTGATATTCAACAAATGATCCCCCTGATCCACTCCAGTGGTGGAGACTTAACTATGCTCTTCACGATCATCTGTTTTGAGTGGGCACATCTTTAAGTGAAATTCCTGCAATTTATTACAGGAATGGAAGTTGTCTCACTGCAGAGCATAATGAGAAACACTGCTTTCCTCACTACAATCACCACTATACTCCAATGTCAGAATCAAATTTTAGTACAAATGAAAGTATTACTAGTTTTATCTATTTTTACTTTAGATTTACACATAAAATACATGTTTCTATGAACATGTGCATGCACACACATGTATATGTATGCGTATGTATTTTCACATAAATCTAAAGTACATAAATAAATAAAACTAGTAAAACTGACATTTGTACAAACAATGACATGGGTACCTATATATTAAGTATTATAAATATATTTAAATATGAAATTACATAGTAGAGGGTATTTCTGTGGGGTTGAATAAGGCCCTATGGATGTCTGTTGGGTGTAAATATAAACAGAAATGATCCTGTCTTGAGGGCATATGCCTGTCCTGTAATCCAGTCCAAGGTCACCCGCCTTTGTAACAGGCTTTTGGTTTTTGGTAAGGGGTGAAAGGGGCAAAATGGCAGCCAGCCAGAAGGAGGCAGTCTGCTGGCATCTGCTGCAGATCTCTGGACAGATGTGTCAACTTTTTGTCTGCCCAAACTCACAAGACAAATGACTGGTGGCTAGTGAAATGCAATCCACCCACCCAGGCAGAGCTCTCTTCACAGACATCTGGGCCTTTGTCTGTTTGAGCCTTTTTCAAAGCCAACAGCCACAGTGCCAGAGAGATGGTTCCAGTTTCAAACAACACTGACTCGGGGGAAATATTAACAACTGACTATGTAACCATGCTCCTTGGTATGTGTTGCTCCTTTGGCCTCTCTCCTGAACCATCCGCCCATCACCTGTTGCTTCCCCGTCTATGAAGTTATGAATACTTTGGGACACAACTACACTTAAGTCAACTTTCAGCTCCCACTGTAGCTGTTCCTTCCAAAGAGTTACAATTCATTTATATATTACCATGATCCAACCTCTCTTTATTCTATACATTTAAATACAAAGTGTTAGTAGCTGTTCCTTACATTAAGGTCATCAATGCCTGTAGCTTGTGAATTGTCAGTTCACAGCACAGCTACTAAGTGAAGACTGATCAAGTGGACATTTGTAAATGTGTTGGTTTTCGTAGCATTATAAGAACAGTGCATTCAAATAATCTATTTTTGTAGCATAGTTTTTATTTATGGACTGCATGGAGCAAGGAGATAATAGTAAGTTTCAAAACAGTTTACAAACTACATAAAACTCATGACATGAGCCTTTTAAGCTAAGATATAGCAACACTTATGGAATTAAATTGCTACTATTCCCAGTTTTAATAAATACATTTCATAATCCTCAAAGCACCCCAAAGCAAACTACAGTTGACCTTCTTTTAAAATAATTTCAATACAGTATCACTAAATGCACATGCTTAAAAAAAAAAAAAAAGTTCAACAAGCATACGGGAATTCCCCCAAACTCCCAACACCACCATCCTCTCCACACCCACCACTCCTCCCCTAAACTGTTTAGGGCTGAGAGAAAGCAAAAAGCAGGAGACTGGAAAGCTTTGAAGCGGACTTAAGATGGGCAGATTATCATTTATTATAGTCAGTGGGCTGTGACATTTCTTTCTGAATAATGGATACTATCACATTCAGCTATCTACATAAAGCTCAGCGAAAATATACATGAAGGATAAACGGTTCATTTCTGGTAAACAAGCAAGAGTTTATTGTTTCTGACAAATAGATACTAAGTCATATGCTGCTTATGGCTTCAAGCCATACATTATTGGTTTCATATGACACGTGATACATAAATACATCCAAACAAATCGAAGTTTATGGGAATCTAGGCATGAACCTAGAAACACACCAAGGCATGATGACTGGAGTAGAGAATCTCTAAAATCAGAATCTCTTTATTATCATGGCAGGTCTTGTGGGGTGTACTTACCAAAAGCGTCAAAATGTGTGTGGGGAGGAAAGGTTAAAGGTTAGGGCTACCTAACCATTGCTGCAGACCAAGCACACACCTTTATTGCAACAGTGTTGCCTAAGGGCAATAGCCTCTTCCAACAAGAGTTTAAAGAGCTGACTTGCCCACTGAATTCCTTAGCTACGATAGGGACCTATATGGTGCTGCCCAGTCAAATAAGAGGAATGTAATCCATTTTTGCCATACATGTGCTTTACATTTACATACATTCGTGTGATGAAAGCTACATTTAGTGGTTAGGTAATATTCCAAGTTTGTTATTTCAGAATAGTAAATAGCTCCATGTGGAAAAAAATAATCCAGTAAATGTTTGAGTGTACTGACAATATGCCCTTTACTCTGTCTAGTTAAATCAAAGATTAATGCATTATCTGTTAACTCATATTACTGCAGGAGTTCCATGGCATGTCCATGTAGAGATCAGAAGCCCATGCTTGCTCTTTGTTCTTGGTGCCACGCTTTGCGCTCCCCCATCTCTCCCCTCCCTGTACTGCACTAGTCATTGCCAGCCCCAGAGGTCTTCTCCACACACATGCTGAAGGAGAACGGCTGCAGGAGTTATAGCCAGGGGCCCTAGGGTTACTGTCGGTCATTACAGGGAGGCTCGAGGCAGCACCACTATCCCAGTGGTTGGCAGCCTGCCAAAGACAGCCTCCTTCTTAAAATCACACACAGAGACCTACATAAACATGAAGCAACTCCCTAGTAAGGATATACCATGTGGCTGGAAGCTGACTTGCAGCCTAAGGCAGGACCAAATTCAAACAATGATGTCGCTCCACCACTTGATACCCTTGTTTACTTTTTAATCTGCAGGCAGTCATAATACAGAACAGCTCTATATTGTGTCTCCTTTCTCTATTTATATCTCTGCTCTCACCTCATGTTGTTCTTATTTCTGTCGTATTTAGTGTAGGGACACGCTGACCATTCTTCTCTTGAAGTGAGGGAGTAAAGTATAGTCAAAATCAGTGAGATTTCCACAGCTATTTTAAGCAACTGCATGGTGAAAATGGTGCGCCACACCACACCAAAGATAAGATCTCAGTTGTTACAACAAGACCGCATGTGAAAGAGAGAAAAAAAGCATGACCAGTTATTCTGTAAGAAAACAAATTGTTCTTTAGTCACATGGAAAAACATACATCGCTAAAGACTCCTACAGCTTAACAGAAACACAAGCCTGGAAACTGGCTACGTATAGTATCCACTACAGCATGTGTTGTGATGAACTGTTCCACCAGTGGGATTACTGGACCACCATCCTCGTATTCTGAACTGAGTGCAATACGACCAGTATTTGGCCAAGTACCTCAGCACTGGGGGGAAAAATCTGGCTTTGGTGGTTACACAACACAGCACAACTACTTCTGCGATGGAACCAGAGACAATGACTGTGTCTGTCCAGTTAAATGAGCAGTGGGAATACAGAGTGGTTTAGCAATTCACAAGGCCACCCCTTATGCTCATAAGGAGGATACAGAGATAGGGAGAGAGGCAATGAGCGAGCTGATGTGAACAAAGGCAGCTGAACGAGTGATTACAAGCTCCACAGTGGCTGCTGCCCCAGTGCTGTCAGTGCCCCTTCCAACACTGCCTTACACCAAGCAGGCTAAATGCATAATTAAGCTGGCATGGTGACACAAACTGAGGCACACAACATAGAGGCCATTTTTGCAACTATTAGGTTCTTTTTCAGATCTATGAGATGTGAGATCTGAAACCCCCACCATCTCTCTGCATGTGACCCCCATCCCCCCACAACCTTGCTCTAAATCCCAAGAGGGTCTTCATGACGGAAAGAAGAAGAGGTGCCTCCCTACTGCAGTGTAGGGGTAGAAGGAGCACCATAAAACACACGCAACCCCCATGAGATGATGGGGGGAAGGGACGTTGTCTTCTAGTGAAGAACTTCAAATTCATGTAATTTTAAGGCACATATTCTGGAAAAGATCCTGTCCTTTGAAACAGAATGAGGGCACAAACAGGTTGTATACTGTAAGGGGTGTTATGTTGAGATCTGGCGGGCTAAAAGCTTCGCACACCCTACACACAAAGAGGCCTTCAGGGCACAGTAAAGATGGCAGGAGGACCGTTAGGGGTGAAGAGTTGCCTGTGATTACAGCCACAAAGCCACTCTGTTTCCATCCAGCGGACATCAACATATGATTCATTTGCCATCGTTAGAGACGCCCACTCCTCCCCTTTCCATGCCTAAGCACAGCCTTTAACAGCACTGCACTGAGATTTATCTACTGTCACCGCTAGAGGTTTAGCTGGAGTCTTTGTGAGCCGTGTAGCAGAGTTGGAGAGTAGGTTTGGGATGGAGATGCTTGTCCAAATGAGGTAGTCATAACTAGTACACTCCCTGTGGTTTATATAGTTTGAACACTTGATCCACTATTTTTATTTAAATACAAGTGCAAGAAGATACAGAGTCAATGCACCACATAATCAATAACAAAAACAGTAACAACAACTTGTCAGCAGGCTTGCGTGACTGCACAGATGGTAAACAGTAGCAGATGCGCTGGTCAAGGTACAGCCAGTAAGCTAGTGTTCCTCTTCAGCATCCTTATGTAAATGTGAGTCGGAGACATGGCAATGCACAATGCCCTGCACAGCAGAGGACTAACGTCTCTCCTGCAGAGCAGAAAAACATGTGAGCCGGGAGACAAAGGGAGAGTGTGAGCAAGGGAAAGAAGGAGGGTGCGCAACAGAAAGAGAGGGAGAAAGAGGAAGAGAGAGAGAGGTAGAAAAAAAGGAGGGGGGGGGTGAGCGAGGCTGTACCCCGCTGAAGAGAGGGAGGTAAGGAGAATGAACGAAAGAGGGAAAGAGATGGAGGGAGGGAAAAGGAGGGTCTGGAACTCTCATTGTCTTTGAGCACCAGCATGTGTTGTTTTGATGGCTGCAGCATCCTGCTCACCTCTGGGCTGGACACCTAGTTTCTGAGCCACATTTAACACCATACTAATACAGCACAACTCACCTACCCTAGAACATTTCTGTCCATGCAATTAAATAAATTGCATATCTTAACCCAGTGCCTATATATATATATATATATATATATATATAAATAAAATAAAAATGTGAGCAGGTGAATGTAAGAAATACTACATAGAGCTTTTAGAGCTAAAAAGCAAGAAACAGGAAACTAAATGAGATGTTTGCATACAGAGGGGAAAAACAGATACCTGCTTAAGGGTGACATGGAAATATCAACAGTTTTCAGGAACATAATCACTAAAGTAAAGCAGTATGCATTACAGTGTAAGAAAATAGTATAGAAAGAAACACTAAGCAGTACGAGAGAGAGGACCAAGCCAATGGTGCTGTGTTTCTCGTCACGCTGTGCTGTGAGGTTATGCCAAATCCATAAACCCTCCCTTTCACAGCACCTTCAGTTACACAGGCACCATCAATATGCAACCACCCTACACTCAGAAAGGAGGCAACTCTCCGGTCTGGCAGAGTGAACCCTGCATTCCTTCTAAGCAGAGCAAAGTTCAGTGTGTGTACAAGAGCCACCACCCTCCCTTCTCTTTCACAGATGCTGCTGCCACTGCTGCTTCCTCACGTGACTGCTCTATTGTTTACTTCAGTGAGGAGTTTCAGCCACAGGCAACTCTGAGAAGACTACATACTATGGGAGAAGAAAAACCCAAGGTGTCCCATACCTCCCTTAAAGGGGGGTAGAGGGGAGACTGTACCAGCTGTCACCACCACAGAAAAAGAGCTCCAACATATCGAGCATTCACCCTCTCAAGCTGCTCTCAGGCTGCAACAATAATAGAATCAGCACAAGTGTGATAATACATAGGTCAGCAGGAGGGCAGTGGGTGAAAAGCACTTTAACTCACTCCTAAATGTGTCTTTAGCCTTTGCATTTCCCTGCACTGACCCACAGAAGAGATTCAGAGTTCTACTAGATAAAGAAAATAAGGACTGGTCACAGACACAGCGTGACTAGGTGTAGTTTTGTTTCAACCAGGTCCCAAATAACCACACACTTACGTAAAAAAGGTGATCAATTTTGACCACTAACCAGACAAACATGTTTTAAAAGAATTCAGATTAACTATTTACATTACACACAATTATCACCTAAGGATTGAGACCTAAATAATACCCAAGAATATTACCTAACAAGCCAGCTTTTTGATTTAAAATGTGGAATCTGCAGCTGATACCGAATTTCTGATTTACCTGCCTAAGCAAAATGTTAAAAAAAAGTTAAACAAAGACGTTGTACTCCACAGAACCCCAACTGATAGACTTAATCTATGCTAGTTAGAATGGTAATTACCTACACTGTAATCACTGGCAGTGAAGTGAATAATATTGATTTTCTCATTACAATGGCACCTTTTAAACAATAGGGCATGCAAGGCAGCATTCGTAAACTTGATTTGTTGGGAGCAGAAAAAATGTGCTCTCAAAAAAGAAAGCATAAAGATCTGCTTAACTTTGACAAGGGCCAAAATGTGATGGACAGACAACTTTGTTGGAAACCTTGGAAACCTCGCTATTGCTGGTACAATCCCAGAGAAAGGGCCTATGTAGTTCAGTTTGCTGAAAAAGTTAACATCCATGTAGATGTTACTTTGACATGTACCTACTACCTACACATTGCTGCAGACCAAGTTATACTGCTCCATTACAACAGTATTACTGAATGGTAGTGGCATTTTTCAAAATGATAATGTGTCCTGCCACACCGCAAAAAAATATTCAGGAGTGGTTCGAGGAACAAGACAAAGTTCAAATTCTTCAAATCAATGAGGAAGTCCAATCCACAGGAAGCTCCACCTTGTAAGTCTTAAAATACGTTCTATTTTAAGATCTTGGTGCCAAATATAAACATATTTCCAGAGATGATTTAGAGTCCATGCCATGGTTCATCCTGAGTTGTTCTGGGATTGGCAGATAGTTTTAAAATTATGGCACTATCCTACACTGACCGCAAGCAAAGGAGAAATGAGAATTCAAAGTGAATGGCAAGATGAGTCAGTTTTACCGCTTATGTCTCAGCTATGTACAGAAAAGTTGTCTTCATGTTGCAATAGGCAATATATGGAAATTACAAAAGTAGAAGTGACGTTGACACTCAGCCTCTAAACACAGTAAAATGGCTGATCACATTAACCTAATTATCCCTACTCTAACCTTAAATAGTACTATAGCAAATGCAATTCTTAGTGAAGGGGAAGTACATGCTTTTCACATACCTTCTTTCAATTTCAAATATGCAACATGGGCGGTATATAAAAATAAATATCATGTGCAATTTATTACAACGGCCCATCAATTAAAATAGCGATGGAGCATTCATAAACTTTGCAACAAATAACAAAAAAGTAAAAATGTACTTTGTCTCAGATATACTTTGTCTCATTTTTACTTTGAGACAGTTTTACTGTCTCAGTTTTACTTTGTCTCATGCGGATCTCAATACTGTGTTAATGATCATGACATCAATAATATTTCTTCATTCTTTCTCTTAACCCCCCCCCCCCCCCCAAAAAAAAAGATTATCATCACTGTAAAAATCAGATGAGGTCTTAACATCTCTACAGTAATAGACTGCTTTTTCTGTATTAAGACTAATAGACATACATTAGAGTGCTATGTAAGAAAATTGTGAGATTTTATTCTCTTCTTCACTGTTTGTTAAGACTTGGAATAGATATAAAATTTCTCAAAGGTTAACAATTGTTCCTCAGGAGCTGAATTTTAGAATGATAAAACATGATGTGAGCCACCCAAATTAAACTGAGGACAATGAGAGTCACATGCAGGGAATCTAATCTCCATTTTAATTAATAAAAGCTGTCCACTTTGCAGAGATCAATAACTTGGGTCACCAACCATTGACAGATATAATTAGAAATTACTAAAACATCATGCTACTTTGTTTGCCCATAACCAGTTCTCAGTCTGCATTGTTTTTTTTTTTTAAAATAGCCAAGACAGGACAAGCTATTTAGCATATTTCATTCATTTTTGCTAAAGCACTGATCTCTTTTCTACTGAACACTGACAGTCATTATGATGATTTCTTCAAACATTTAATTAAACATAAAGCACATAAGTTTTACAGTTATGTGAGAGGTGCTTGGTGCATTAATACAACAAGGTACAGCTTTCTGTTAGGATTCCGGTCAGTGGCACCTTAGCCACTGCTTTTGTTTTGGGGTTTTTTCTGTTATGGCACGTGGGCATGTTCTGTGTTATGTTCTCTGTTTGGTCTGGTCTCGTGTGTGTTCTTTGGTTC
>JBBPDH010000136.1:15347123-15374707 GCA_037974565.1 Clupeocharax schoutedeni
GTTGTTATTAAAATCCACTATCGTCATGGATCCCTGGTCGTGGTCTGTAGTTATTCCAGGTAGCTCCGGGGCCACGCGTAACAGCGTGCCCCGTGACACTTTCACAGTTGCACTTGTAATTCTTATTTGAATTTCGGGGTACGGAATGTGATCCCATCAGATTTGGTTTAAAAAAACTGAGGAAAAATTAAAAAAAAATTTTTAACCCTACGATTTGTCTTTAAAAAAGTTAAAAATATTTTCAATACTTATGTTTAATATATTTAAATGTCAATTATAATACTGGATACAATATTCAGTCAATTATCAACAGAATCAATAAACAGAATCCTTACACTCAGTTTGCTGTTCAAATTCTATTCTGCATGTCATTTTAGTGTCTTATTGCTTACTGAGCATATCTGTGGATTTTCAAAACTATATCAGTCAGGACAAGTCAGCTGCTGCGAAAAGTTTGCTGTGAGTGAGCTGGAATACATCCTGAATCTGAGAACTCCAGGCTTCAGAGAAAAAAGGTGCTTTTCAGATGCTAATCACATGGTCCCTAAAGTTGCACTCCAAGCACAGTCTCTTTTTGGAGGGAAATTATTTTCTTTGGCAGACACTGAGCTGTTCCTCTGAAAAACCACATTTTCAATCAGAGCCTCCCCTGTCTCTGTCCAATTCACACTCTGCTTTAACACTGGAAGGAAAGTAAAAAGGAAAACCTAGTTGGAAAACAGAAAATGGAATGAAGCCATCACCATAATGACAGGTCATATGCCTGGTGAAAGGTCATATGAAACCTGGTGTTTTGGTTCCATTCATTTCCTGAGATCAACACTGCACTGCTAAACAGTAGGGGCTTTTTGGAGGAAACCTACAGTACATCAGATAATGTGCTCCATGAGCTAGCCACTGGAACAGCACCAAGCAATTACTGGTTGTTGAACGGACACAGTTAACTTAACCTTTGGGCCTGCAAAGTTACATTTTAAAATATGTTGAAAACAAAGCTAAGTCAGTAAAAAGCATGATTAAATTTGCACAACAGAGGTTTGACGAAGCCTTGAACCGTAAGGCTTACTGTTGTTTTTACATTTTTGGTACTTCCCCCAAACCATGCTTTACTTCCTCAGTTTGCAATTAGTAGTCTGAAGGCTATTCATCAAAGTTGCAGCGCAGCAATGCCACAAGTCAGACTGCCAGCTTTTCTAACAATTGGTCATTTCCTGCTGTGAAGAAAATATATAAGCATGAAAAGAACAGCAAAGGTTCACATCTGTTCCAGAGAAAGGACAACAGTGTTTGCAGACACAGAGTGCCTTGGGCAGATTAATACAAAGCAATGTTTCCCAGGCAAACTGGAACAAGAAACCTCAAATGTGACCACCTTCATGTTAAGCTGAAGTAATAAAATGTCTTCTCATAAAATTATATCTCTAGGGCAGGGAATCAAGGGAAAACAGGCCAGTCATCAAATGGGCTTTATTGATTTCTTTTTGCAAGACTTGTCAAAATGTCTGTGCTAAATTAGTGCAAAAAAATATGATGAGCAAAGCTATTCAGCCCAATAATGAGAACCAAAATAGCTGACAAGTGTGTGAGCGAAAGGTGCACCTCCACCTCCTCACACTAATGCAAGCCTGCAGCTCTCTACTAACACACATTCTTCTCTATTTTAGTCATTTAGCATACCTCGAATCAGAATCATTACCTCAAATCATTTATTGATCTCTGTGGAAAATGCTTATGTTGCGACTACACAGTCACACAGGTAAAAAAATATATAAAGTGCTTTGGAGTTGTTTCGAGTGCCTCCATACAGCAGCCTACTGAGTTTGAACACTTCTGTATCTAGTTTACTGTTGACTGGTACGCAATCACAAGCTCCAGGGATTGGGATCTATTTTTTAAATACATTTGTAGAAGCCAAAACGCACTTTCCACCCTCATGGCCCTGCTCCTGTAATTGGTTCTCAACATTCCTTGAGTGTCACCCACTCAGAGGAACTGGACCTGAACTTAAATCTAATCATTTAGGGTTATCATTGGACTGTCATCTTTCATTAATACACCATGAATGTTTCATGCAAGTTCACACGAAACACTAGAACCTTGAGGACTTTTTAGGGACTTAGGCCCAACATTGATCATTGTCATGGAAAGAGTACAAACACTATAAAACAATGCTTGGGGTTTGGGAAACATGACATTATTACTATGCCCTCTGGTAGTTACACCTTGTCTGGAACTGGAAGAAATTTGAAAAAAGAAACACAAAAGATAAACACATCACACTTTCCATTACTCAATCCTGTGCTTGTCTGATGTTTTCTACCAAAAGAAAGCCACAATAACTCATGGGGAAAATTACAGTTGGGATTTTGTGCTGTAATCAAAAACATCCAAAACCATGTCAGAAAGCAGCTTCTATACACATATATAACAGCCATAATAGCTTCTGTACACATATTTTTGAAATATATGCTGTCTAACCAAATTCAGCTCCTCACTGATTAAATCTGGTTTCTCAGGTGAGTTAAAAATTGAAAGAATAAATCATTTTCATTCAGACTAAAAAACTTGGGGGCATCTATCGAAGTACTTGTAAAAGTGTAATTGTAAAAGCACACAATCACTTCAAAAACTCTAGCAAAGACTGCACTGCATGAAAGTCTAAAAATATGAAATACTTATCTCAAGAATATCCAGTAATATGGAACCAGTCTTTGCTTAGCTCTGAATGTCTGTTCAGAACAGCGGTATAGTTGTACACTACACAGCCTACTATCAGTTTAGTGTGGTACTTTAGTGTGGTACAACTTGAATTAATACAACTTATATAACACAGATTTTAGCATTACTCCATACCGGTAGCCTAGTGGTCAGGGAGTTGGCCCTGTGCTCAGAAGTCATCTGATTGGTTGAATTTTATCGGATTTCCGGGGGAAGCGCAGATGTGTGATCCTACTGATTTACTCAGTGTTTTGATCAGATTGGATGGTTGGGTGGCCTAGTGGTTAAGGCATCCGGCCTGCGACCAAAAAGTCTGGGTTCGATCCCCAAGACCGTTAGGCACCGCTGAGGTACCCTGAGCAAGTACCGTCCCACACACTGCTCCCCGGGCGCCGTGTTCCTGGCTGCCCCCTGCTTCACTTGATGAATGGGTTAAAATGCAGAGGAAGTGTTTCGTGCTGTTCACACTGTGTGTTGTGGTGTGTTCACGTATGACAAAATGGTCACTTTCACTTTCAGATGTGGTAATGCAGACGCCGTTGTTATAGGTGCACGAACAGATCAATGACTTACTGCTTGTTTTCTTCTCCTTTGATTTTCTATGCTGACTGAACTGTTGTACGTCGGTCTGTTTTTACGGGGACATTTCCACGCTCCGAAACGTGACGCTAAACGAAACAAACTGTGATTGGTTGTTTGACATGTCAGTCAAACGGCCTCATGGGCGGGCCTTGGCCAAAGAATGTGGCCCTCAGTCTGAAGGTCTGGCTACGTGAGACTAGGTTATAATTAAAAGGTCATACGGATGTGAGAAACCTTAAGTGTGTGATAAAGTCAGACTACACAACTGTCTTGAGTGTGGATAACTGAACCTTTGAAGAATCACATAACGTTTTCACTGCATCTCACCACAGACCACAACCAAACACTGATAAAGGCCTAGGCCTTGTTCATACCTTTCTGTAACAAACACGTGACATTGATTTTTGTCTCTGCAGCTTTTATTTTTTTATCTTAAAAGACTCTTTATGTAAGATTGAATAACTAGTATTGAAGCAAATACATAAGCCTAAAAGATTACTCAACCAACTTAATTACAGTATTTGTAAATACACTACAGTGGTGGCTGTATTGGGGTGTGGGGGTATAACTGTGAGGGACCATTCTTTAGCAATGGACATTTCTTCTTTTGCCATTAGGAATAAAAACTAGGTGTGTCAAATTATCCTATTCGTTTTGATCAAGTTATCACAAAAAAACAATTAATTAAAAAACAGTTATGCTGATTATTTGCATGCTGTGGTGATTCTTTAACCCAATAAAACATTTTTATATCATCAGAGTCAGGGGCTTTTGAAGCATTTTTAAAGAATGGGACACCGAACAGAAGAGAGCTAATACCTGTAGTGCAGTGTACTATTTAGTTCTGTGTGGGTGTGGGATTCAGGCACACATGCCAGAGGACATCAGGTCTATAATATCACCTCAACGCAAAGCATATAAGAATTTTTTTATTTTTAGATTAGTTAATCAGGGAGCTTGTAATTGATTAGATTGAATTTTTGAATACCTTGACACTCCTAAGAAAAACACATCAGAATATTTAAAGGCTAACAACAGGCTAAAAAGAAGCTAATACTTCTATTAGCATAATCTATTATTGTAGGCTAAAAATACAAAAGTATGTTATAAATAATCAAAAACTGTGTTTCTGCATAATTGTTCTGTGTACAGCTAAAAAGCAACCACTTAAAGCATAATTTATTTTCTTATCTGTATCTGTTCTGTGGTATTATACCAATGGCTTTTAAATTGTAAGATTCTGTCTGTATGTTATTTGATGTCTGCACAAGAAATAATTGCATTCTTCTCACAAATGTTATACGGTGATTCACGAAGAACAACAAAATGCCCCTTCTTAAAGCATCAGAAACAATTCTAAGACAATAATAAGAACAGCACTCTAAATCCTGTAACTCCTTAATTGCAAAATTGACATTTACAACAAAACTACAGACATTTATAGTCAAAGAACATATTGCTTAGGTAACACTCAAGTGATGAAAACAATTTCGTAATGATGCGTAAAATATATAATGCTACAGTTAAAATAAGTCAAGTATGAATGTGTTGATCCATTAACAAAATATCTTTGAAATATTAAAAATGTATTATTAAAAATAAATTAGCAGTTTTAATTTTTGCCAATGAGTGGCGCTGCTCCTGCAGTGCAATCCTACCTGGCATGGGGCACATCAATGCTGGAGGAAACCACTTTGCGTTTCTGCTCTAGCAGAGACACGGATCGGGTGTGGTCCTTCTCTTGGTCTAGTGCCCGGCCTGTCCATCTATGCTCCACCACCCGGGGGTCCTCTACCCCCTCTGGGCTAGGTGACGTGACCTCGCCCTTCTGCACGCCACCATTCTGGCCTTGTGTTGGCCCATCCCTCTGACCGCTGTTACAGGAGCTCTGCCAAGGGAAAACATAGACGCAGCCCGCTGAGTGTAGGAAAACATCTTCCACCCATGCAACACCACTCTTTTCCCCCCCATAGATACTTTCACCCCTGAATGCAGTGCTTGGGACTGTTTGTTTGAGTTTGCTTGCAAGACTTAAACAAACACTGTGTGTATGTGTGTTTGTAAATAAGAGACTAACAGAAATACACACCAGCAAATGCTTGGCTATTAAGGTATATTATTTGCATCAGTGCTCACACTGGAGCAACAAAATAGATCAAGATGTTTTGTTTCCCACTGTCCTTTGGTGAAGAGGATCTTTACAGATCTCTGCATTGCTAACCAAGTATAATTAAATCCCTTTTTCACTACTGCCCAAAATCCACTGGTGGCCACACTTATGCACAGACAAGCACGAATTTCCTCCTACACTCCAGCTCTGCACAGCAGCAATACACATTGCTACTATACTGTGACTAAATGCATTGGACACAGAGAACAAGCAAGCTGAAGCGATGAACATAGCTGCATGTACTTAACACAACGCACATCATCCAGATCCTTTTCTTCCATTAACATGATTAGGGTGTCTTGAGGGAAAAGTATCACCCAGTTCATCACACATCATGACAAAGTAAAGAACACATGGATTGCTCTATAGAAAACCAACAAAAATAAGTTGATCACCAAACGAAAAGCAGCATTGACATCTATGACTATAAGTTATAAGAAAGATTATTTTACCAAGCAAAACATATATTCATATGTTTATTTAGAACTATTTAGAAATGTATTTAGAATTAACCACTAATTACCCCCCAGAGAATAAAGCAGGAACGTGAACACAATCCATATAATTTCTTCTCTCTCTCTTTTTCTATTTTTTTTTTTTAATATCGGACAAAAACAATTCTCTTTGTTAGGCGAGTGACGGTAAACAACTACAGTGTGAACACCCAGTGTGGAGCACACTAAAATGATCAAATGGGCCCATGGGTCATAATTTACTTGTGCCAGTGTCAGCACATCATAATACAGTGTGCAAAGACCTGTTTATGTTCAGCAGTTTGGGATTTGTAGAATAAGTGTATCTTTATTCCACAGAAAGTACTAGATTTGGAAGAATGATGTATATGAGTGTGCCACTATTTCATAAGATTAAACCAAAGAAAAGCATTCCCCTGCCTGTGCACTACATGCATTATTGTCCAGTGGTTTGCTTCAAGAACTGTTTTATTATGTTTCACTGGGGCGACTACTGGCCAGTAAATTTAATACTGACATTTAATACTGGCCAGTAAATGCTATTTTTCTTCACATATTTTGAAATCATGGACAAAAATAGTACTTTAGACTAGTAATTACATGTCTATTTATCATGTCCACCCATCTAGTGATGTCTATGTTGTCTGCCTGTAAAGGCACGTCAGACGCTGCAGTAAACACCAATAGCATGTTCATTACGTGACTGACCCTTGTGGAAGGCCATTCATCCATAAGGGTCATATTCATCCACTAGAGTCCCATCATGTAGAAAGCATTCAGTCTGTATTCACTAATCACTTCAAGAGAGCTGATCTAGACCAAATAAATCTAATCCGAAATCAGGACTACTACCAGCCCACACCTACCGTAACCTCACCAGCACAAGGCAGAGCTTCATGACCATTAATGACATTAAATAACAGAAGTAAAACTGTGAGGAAAGAAAGAAAAGCCTGCTTTTGTCCTCAGGGCTCAGATGTAACGGCACTCAACGTAAAGTCCCTCCCCAATAACAAGTCAACAAGTGGCATTCCCCCAAGCTGAAGAGAGTTCATTTAGGAGTCCAGGCTCCCTGCCAGGGCCACAGATTCAGCAGACATGTCCATTTGAAAAACTTTGCTGGTAAGGGATGCCCTGCCCAACTGGAGTTTCACATCCCTGTCTACACTTCCTATAGTTCGACAGTTTTGATCTCAGGCTATAGGACAAGTATGAATAAGCCACTGCTCCTCCACTCATTTTTCTTTTGTTTTGTGGTAAGTGTAGTTCACCCTGCAAATATTATGCTTTAAACAACACATCTAGACTAAAACAGTTTCAATCACTGGCAAGGTGAAAAATAGGACAAACCCCAGCACTCATTCCAATATATAATCATTAAAATCAACTAAGTAATGCTACAGATTATCTTTTTATCATACAGCTTGAGCTACTGTGATCAGTAGAATTGGTGGCAATGGAGCTATTCTTATTGCATTTTTGTATGACAACATGCTGCAACTTTACAATGAAGACAATTAGGTCATTAAAACCTTTGTTCTGGATGAAACACAAATCCGAGTAAGAAATGCAAAACTCGCAGTGATTTTTATTACTAGATCGCTTTCTCATTTTATATATGTATACAATAACGTTGAAACTGCTTAAACCTCCACAGTGGCGATGAATAGGCTCACATGGGTGTTGTGCAATTGATAAAAGCTTCAATAACCGGCTTGAGGACGAAGAGAATGGAGGTTATGAACAAACGCAGATGCTCTTGAAGGACTGGTCAGAATGGTGCAAAGTGGGCTTGTTCATAACAAGTCAATACACCACACACACTTTTACACCTAGCACCACAACACGTTTGCGATTACTAAATATTCATAATACACTGCACCGTGTCCTGTAAATACTGTACTGGGTTGTTGTTGAGGGTCGGTCTGATGGCGACAGTGACCAATGCAGGAATCAGAGTGAGGCGGGAGTGGAGAATGAAGCTGCCGCAAAGAATAACAAAAGCACGCATGAGCTGGTCCCCACGCACCTTCAGGTTGGACTTGAGAGGTCCCTTCGCGGCCATCTGAGCGGAGCCGAGCGCGATCTCTTCCTCCGAGAACTCCTTGACAGTACCGTCCTGCATCAGCACGGTGTACACGCTGCACCGGTGGCCCGTCGGGGCGTCCCTGCTCTCCTGTTTGACGGCCTGCACCACACCAGCGAGGGGCAACGCGTGGCCGGTCGGAGCCGGCGCGTACACACGGCTGCCCACCACGGAGCGCTTAACAAGGCGCCTGGCGTGCATGGCTCAGGGACACGGTGTGTCAGGGTGCATGGATGCGTCTATTTAAAAATAAACAAAAACAAAAACGACAGAGAACAGGGAAATGGCGAAGTTAGGACGATAAAATCCGTCTGAACAAGAAACGAGCGCGGAAAGACATGTTGAAGCTAGCTAGCCGCCGCACTCCCCTCGTTTTCCATCAAGGGAGGCCGCCACGACGGGGAACGGCATGTTTGTTGAAGCCGCCCAGGACGACGACACGCTCGTCTCGGTTATCACGACAACCGGCAACCGTTCTCCTCCTCCTTCTCTAGCCCCTGTTTGTTTTCCTCTCCTGTCCCTTTCGAGCTAGCGAGGGACGCGGCAACACACGGAGAGGATCGACGGATCCGGACCGAGTGAAGAGAGACGCTTATCCGATACAATGCACAGATTCTTTGCAGGAAACGTCGTTTTTTCGTGGAATGAGCTTATATCGCGTTACCGAATAGTAGGTTGTAGTGAAAAACTAAAAAAAGAGCCGCTCGTATACAGGTTTATTCGAAGGGGGCAATGAAAAGCCCCGCTCCGCTCCGTGCGGGTCTCTGCAGGAGCCGACGTCTCCAGCCGGCGGAATGCTGCCTGTAAACATGTGCGCTCGCGCGGCACATAGAAACGAGCTCCAATTGGCTGAGAGCGCACACGCCTTCGCGGGCGTTACGTCCCACCCGTATTCAAGCACACCGCTCTTCTAGCGCTACGATTGGCCGATGGCGCCGCATGCTGCATTGTGATTGGCTGCTGCTTGGTGTTTCTTGGACAAGCCAATCGTAGTAAAGGAAGCAAGTTTTTTGGAATACGGGTGGGAAAAAAACTACACCTCCTCTGTGTGTCAGTCTCCCGCCCAGAGCCTCTGCAGCGCCAGTCTGAGAGAGAACGCCACTCAAAACAATGACGCAAGGCTGGAGGAGGGAGGGAGAAACGATTACTGAACGTGTTTATCCTCGGCTAGACTAAAGCATTTGGCGACGGCGAGACGGTAGTCCGTGACCTATGGCCGTGTCCGAGCCAATGAGTTGCCAGTTTAGTGTGGTTGTTCATTCGTGTTGTTTTTGTTGCAAGTCTAGAGGGATGGATCGTATTCCAGGCTGGGCAATAGCTTTAATGTCCCCTCCGCAAGCCTACAGCAGTGCCATAAAAATACACACTGTCTCAAACAATGCATATTTAACATATTTTAAATGTAGATCACCCTGAATGTGTTGATAGCGTACGGATACTAAAATGAATGAGTCCGACCTAGCGTGCTCTGCAGGATCGTGACCTGCATGATGCTGAACCCAGCTTTAACATTTCCATGGCTTTAGTATATGAACAAAAGTCCTGTTAAGCTCAAGAGAAAGCAGGTGCTCTAGACTGGCATTGAACGTTTCTTCATTGGCAAAAAATCTCATGTATCTAGTATTTTAGTTGATGTGCATGTACAAAATCACACGAAGTGCCATTGGTCCAACATGACTGCAGTATTTTAATTGTCAAGTGACACTTTTAAAAGATTATGATGATAAACAAATGCATTCATACTTATTTACAAACAAATAAAAATAACAACAACAATGAATTCAGTAAAAGCAAAGTATAGCAAAGGTGCAGCTATATTAAATAATGGAAGTACCCTCACAATACAGAGTTTGTACCAACAAAATGTACCATTATCATAAAATAAACACAGACAACATTGCATTTTTAGCAGAGAGACATGAGCTGGGCTTTCATATCCATAACCCACACTTCAAGCTGAGTGACCTCTGACTTAGTAAAGCAATGAGTGTAGTCATCGTCCTTGTTTTATATGAACACAACACTTGCAGAATTCCCTTTAGACAACCACGCTGCAATTAAAATACCTCACGTTTCTGGCCTTTGTTAGCCATCAGAACACAAACTACAAACACTTAAGCTTTCATTAAAAAGGAGTTCCAGCAATTTTTCAAAACTTCCACATAATATAATAAGATGTAAACAGGTCTTTCAGAGAGGTCTGATGTGAAAGAATTGTACCAACTCCCAATTTCTTTACAATGGTGGTGACAACAACCAGGGATCACAAAGCCTAGGTACACAAAGAAAGTTGATAAAAAATGATGAACATTTTCTTACGATACAATGCTGTGTCTGTAGCTTTCAGAGGCATTAGATCATTGATATGTCTGGTTCCTATTACCACCATTGTTAATAATTCTGACCTGGCAAGTGTCTCTATTTCACTTCAACCCATGCAGAAAGACTTTGTTTCCATCTTAACTGTGTAATTATGCACATTTTCTAAAAACCTGGTCAAAATATGTGTAAAACCATACTATTTGTTAAAGATATTAGTATTTACAAGTCTTTCTTGGCATGTAATTCACATGCAGTGTCTGTGTGTTGCATCTTTTTTTGGATTAAACTGCTAACGAAGAGGAAAAAGCGCTTCATATTTAAATTGTGCCCATAAAGGACTATTTGCAAGACAAGTGCTTTGTGTCAGTACCATGGAGTTTCGTTTGTGCTTCACCACTTTGTGACTTTGTACCTACCATAGGAAACAAAAATGTCTCAAAATAATGGTCAGTCGATACTGCCACATTAATAAACAACCCTAATTCATTTCGACACACTATGTCAAACACCTACTCAAGCGTAATTTAAAAATGTACTCAACAACACAAATAATTTATGAAGTTTAGAACACATCAGTAATAGATATGATTTTACCGTGATTACCAGCCTGATGAAGCGGAACCAGCAGAGTACCAGAAGGGGTGTTTTTCTCTGCACATACTTAACCCCTCTAACCATGAACTCCATGGAAACACTGGCTATAACTGCAAATGGCACAACCATGAAAAATTTATTTTTTCTTATCAATATGTGCTGTGCGCTTTACATGCCACGCTTGATCTTTTTGATTCTGAAGCTGTGAACGAGCGAAGTGGAAGTGTTTTTGCTCATGCCATTGTGCTGCATGTTGGATGGTCGTTCTCTCAGGACCTCCTTCACGAGCATAACATGGCTCCTGGCAAAGCCCACCTCCGGTGGAGAGCACACTTACAAGTACACACTGCATTAATAAAACATAACAAGAGCACTGCGGTGACACCTCCATTCATTCACTGTACCCAAAAAATCCCATAACCTTCATTCCCTATAATTCTTTAAGATAAATGTGGCACAAAAACTAGTTTTATTCATAAGTATCTGCATCCCTAACAAATTACTCAAACACAATTTTAGTGCCACAGTCACACCACTTCCAAGTACATGACATTAAAAAATGCATTGAAGTTACCTGTTTTAAAGGTGTACCTCATTTCCACAATTTGTTCAAACAATTATCGTCAACACAAACGATCTGCATATTCTATTCATGAAATGAGGTACACAAACAAAACAGGAACTTACAATGCACTGCAAACCTCAGCCCCACAAATGTCGCAATTATGGCACTAAGTAAAATGTTTTGAGCGATGATCATGCCAAGCAGATAAGTGCCAATCTGAGTTGGTATGAGCCAGAACCTCACTCCTAAATGTCAATCAAACAAACTGCTGTGTGAGTTTGTAGGCCTCCGTGTGTCAGTCAGAGACGGGACATCTCCCTGTTTAGGCCCAGCTCTCCAACGGTCTCGTAGTCAGGCTCCACTGGCCCGTTCCCCTGCTGGCCCTCTACAGTCTTTGGGATCTTGATGGTCTCGTATCCAGGGTCTACGTTCTCGGCAGGCTCCTCCTGGGGCTGCTCGCCAGGGGGCGAAGGGTACATATCCCGCACTGTGGCATACAGGTCGCTGGAAGTTGACTCTGGCATGAGTCCCTTGATTTCTCCAATGCAGCTGTAGTCGTGTTCCTTCTCCTCCACCACCATGGGCTTAACCACTGTGGAGTACATGGCTGATAACTGCAGGCAAAAAGAGAGAAGTGAATAAGGGGCTATGCTTTTAATTCACTATCTGATGCAGTGAAAGATCACATCACCAGTACAAAATCTAAACTAATCTTTAGTGTCTAAAGAGGTGCTCCAAAGAATGAGAAAAAGATTCAGAAAGACTTACATCCCCAACTGGAGTCACACAGTTCTGTGGTTCTGGATTGCTTGACAATGGAGAATGTAACTGTAAAACAATGAAACAATATTAAAATTAAAATAACAGTTAACACAACAGTGGGTGGTGCGTAACTGCTGAATTAGGTTAGCTGGAGGCCTGGTGTTTAGGGAGTTGTCCTAGTGATCAGAAGGCCATGGGTTCGACTCCCAATGGCACCACTTAGGTACCCTCGAGCAAATACTGTCCCCCCACAAGGCTACCCGAGATCCATCGGTGGCTCCCCACTGCTTTACTTGGTGAATGGGTTAAATGCAGAAGACACATTTCACTCTATTCTCACCATGTGCTGTGGTGTGTTCATGTGTAACAAATGGCCACTTACACTATTTAAATGTGTATATGATTTAAAAACAAAAGTTTTTTGCTTTTAGCTTATTTCCATGTATGGACTTGTATGGATCGGGGAGTAAATGTACCATTTGAAAAAAATATTTAGAGACGTTAATTATTTAATACTAGAAAATGATGGGGCCATTTGCTGAATTGCTGATGGGGTTTTTTACATACGTAAATGTACACTGTACACATTACACTGTTATTTAAATGTAATTACATTTGAGTACATAGTTGCATCAACTTAAATGAGAAACTGACATCATATCTGATTTACATTCTGTATTGAGAATTTTTTCTGCAAACCAAAAAATCATCAAGACTCAAGTATCAAATAACCAACTCAAATATATCCTATTCAACTTTGACAACACAAACACTGTATGACTCTATACTTTTCAACAAGCGATGGACAACAATGAGTATAAAATTACAGCACTGTTCTGTCATTACCATCAACTCAAAATCATATGTAACAACACATTTGTTTCTATTCTATTTGACTATTCAGGCCCTGAGGAAAAGCCATAGTATAATTACAAGAAGGATATAGAAATTAATTAAGAAACTAGTCAATCACTAATGACCACCTTGGGTGCCTGGCAAGAGTATTAATCTTTGAGCCAGTGATTACTCCATCAGGCAGCATACAGTTGAAGTGTTCTTTGCTTTAAATGTGCTGAGTCTAGCGGTAGCTACATCAGCTTAATATCAAAAAGTGAAATACAGTTCGTATGAAGTAGCAGCGACGGGTCATTTCTGAGCTTTGTGAACTTGAAAGTGCCTTTGTACTGATACAAATTAGTCAACGTTCACAGGCCTGGAGATATTGGTTTAATTAGCAAAGCAATTAATTTAATAGCCTTTGAGCCCATTGGTGTAGCTTCACTAAGACGATGTCACCAACAAACGCCTGTAACAGTGCAGTGCACCCACTAATTCACCCTGTGCAGCCTACTGTATTAATTAAAGTGCTTATTCAATTGATTTACTAGCATAAGACGTGCGTATTCATGGGCTTGTCTCAAAAGACACTGTGCTTAGCTGTGTCAAAGAGGTATATGAGAGAGAGATGACACACAAGACATTAAAAAAGACAGGCTGCTGATGGAGGGCACTTGCTGAGGGGCTGCGGCCTGGAATGTAAACTTCAATCAAATCAGTTAATGAAGATGAGCGCCGACTTCACTCTGATATAAACATGCTCAGACACTCAAGCAGAGTGGGGTCTGCCCCAGAAGTGAAAGCCCTTCCCTTTAGCAACACACGGGTGCTTTGACACACTGACATGAACAGTTTATCTTCAAGAGCCACCCTCAGTCCAAAACAGCAGCAGCAGGCTGATAGAGGAGCGCCAGACTCTCCCAACATCACCACACACACCCTGCCATTAAGATTCTGCTCCCAAACCCACACAACCAATGATTTAACTCCTTTAAAGGCAATGGCCCATACTCTCTCACCCACATCATTTACATATTAGTTTTATAATAGCTGCTAACAGTGATTTTATTAGCATTTTATGAGGCCAGTTCAGTTTCTGATTTATTGTGAGCATGATCAGCCAATACAGACACTATTAAAAGGACGGGGACGTTAATTATTCATATCTGCCCTATGCATAAGAAACCAACTTACAAAGGGGATCTGCAATCAAAGGAATTTAAGGGACAAAAAGTGGTTCAGACTGATTTGGTATAAAATGCTTTAGAGAAACCGTTTCAGTTAAAAATGTTGGTGATTGGAACCAAACAGCTGAAGAGTTGAATGCCTCTAAGAACTACTTCATAAAAAGCATTAGATGAAATTGTTATGAATGCACTATCCGACTGTAAGGATAGTGCCAAGGTTAGCACATTAGCAGCTAGCTAAATAAGTGAAGTGAAAGTGATCATTTTGTCACACGTGAACACACAACAGCACACAGCGTGAACAGCACAAAATTCAACCTCTGCATTTAACCCATTCACCAAGTGAAGCAGGGGGCAGCCAGGAACACGGCGCCCGGGGAGCAGTGTGTGGGGACAGTACCTTGCTCAGGGTACCTCAGCGGTGCCTAGCGGTCTTGGGAATTGAACCCGGACTTTCTGATCACAGGCGAATGCCCTAACCACTAGGCTACCAGCTACCCCTGGAACTACTATCTACTACTCTTGCAAGAAAGTCATCAGGCTGCCAGTCTTATACTTCATTCAAACTAGGGCTGCACAATATACCGGTATCGCAAATTTACCATCATCGCAGTATCAACATGCACAATATACAGACTGACTGAACTGTAATAAATGGTGTTTTGCCAAATCTCTTCACCCAGTGCCACAGAGAAGAGGGCAGTTGTCTTCATCTTCTGTGCTACAGTGTAGATTGCAATTCTTTTCTGGCTAAGAACTTACTATAATTTAAATTATGTTTACATTTATTTAATATTTAAAATTATTAAAAAATATTTTCAGATTTTTCTCAACAATATTTAATGGTTCAAATGTTTTATGGGAGGCATTAAATGTTCTGTTTAAGTAAATTCTTAAAAAAAAAACATGTTGGAATGGAAATATTGCATTTCATTTTTTTATGAAGTTAGCTTTCATTAGAAACATTAGTATGTAGTTGACTTATTCCCTTAGGGAGGTAGCTAGTCTTAAGACGACTTATTCAGTAAACACTACAAATTATTCAGTATGCACTATAAAACTAATATGTAAATTATGTAGTTATCAGGAGTGTAAATCTGTAAATGCATGTTTCAAATAGACTATGATTCTTCATTAAATCTTTGTTAATACTGGCACAAGGTATAATTTAACAGGGCTACCAGCTCTTATGCACTGAATCCGATTTCATCTGAAATATGATTTCATGTTTTGATTTCATGTTGAATTTACATATTTACGTTAAGAAAGAATATTTTGAGCAGCATTTTATTTACAAATAAAGGTATGTAATACAAAATCTGACATGTGGGACTGCCTACTGCTTTTACTGTTTTTTGATGCTTTTCTGAAAAAAAATAGGGACTTCCTTGTCTGTGCTGACTACCTGTTGAGAGCTGTACCTCATTAAAATATTCTCCTACTGGCAAGCCACACAGCCTAATCTCACATATAAACATATGGATTGGAACCTATGACTTTGTGTATGTGCGTTTGTGTGTTGGTGCACAGCATGTGTGACGGTGTGTTCGTGTCTCCCGCTGCTACATGACAGGCCCTCTCATGCAAACACAGACACGCTCGCACGTCTCATCCATCAGTAAGGCAAGCTGTCAGGTATTCAGTGGGCATCTGGAACCTCCTGCGCTCTTAATTCACACACAAGCACACATAGGATGCATGTGTTTGCAACCTCACACACACCACTGGGAAGATTACCAGTCAACCGCAGACTCACCTCTCTCAGATGGCTGATTATTTTATTGGAGTCCCTTTTTTCCCTAATTAATCATTTTAACATGTTTAATTATTTTGTCCATGACATATTCCCATATTTCATCTGTTTTTGTCCTGTGTTCATTAAGCCTGATCCCTGCTCCGGTTTCTCACTCCTATGTTCTCTGGCTACATTATGAATAAATATCACTTTTAAGGACTCTTTTGGTCAAAATAAGAAAAATACATTTATGAACCCTGAGAGAATACCATCTTTCATATGAATACCTGTAGACCCTGTACTCTCAGCTGTATACTGTTTCTGTCATGACAAATCTTTGCAACCATATTTTTGTTGTACTGAAAATGGACATTGGGGTACCATTACATTGCTTGTTCCAATAGTGACAAACGGACTGACTGACTGACTGTCTTTTTCTGTCTGTTTACTTATCTATTCGCACATTTCATTGTAGCTCATATCAGTTTAGACCACCCTTCGGATTAATTTTTTCCCATATTGTCAATACAATCTGTAGAATAGTTACATTCAAATAAAGAAATGTGATCTTGCCTACATGACCTCAGGCCAAAGAATGTTACATAGGAATTTTCTTTCAGTCAATGTGCTAATGCTTAACACTTAACATACAATACATACTGTATATATACATGATAGGCTATTAACAAATGAAAGAATACCAGATGCAGAAGGGCTCCAATGAGCTGGACAGCATCTGGTATGCGAGATTAATACATGCCCAGCACACACACACACACACACACACGCGCACAGTCTGACTGATAAGACAAATCACCTCTGCTCCACACACACACACACACACACACATACTCTAAGGTGCATATGAAGCAGTAGGGGGCAATCCTAAACTAAACCCAGGCCATATGGGTGCTGGGTGACTGAAGTTATAAATGGGAGGCACCCAAAAAAGTGCTGATGTTATGCTACAGTCCACATGGGGACTGCAGGTGCCCCATTTAAGCTTTCGGCAAACCTGGCTGTCATACACCCCTAACCTTCATTACTTACTAGCTAATTGGCTGGAAATATGAAGACAAAGAAAGTAGAGAGAGAGAGGTGGGGTGGGGGGCAATGAGAAAAGCAAAGCTTCTCTGGTGCCGGTAGTAGAAAGGTGGAGTGGAGAGAGTGTATGGAGCCCAGGCTGGGAGCGATGCGCAGTAGGAGCTGTCCGCGCTCCTCTGCAGATGGCTTCATTTGTATGCTACAGCTGTGCTCACCGAGCAGCCACCCAGAGCGCGCCACCTTAAAAGATCATAATTAAGCAGGAGTCACTAGCTATTGTTCTCTCCTGCATCTAACTTTAGCTCTTTCCTTCACAGAAGACAAAAAGGGCGTCAGCTTAGGAGACCCTTATCCTAAAGACTTTGCTTTGTTAGTGAGAAGAACACTGAACCACAGGTTGCAGGAGTACATAATACACAGTCCACAAGATTTTGTCAGATATATCCTGGAGATTTATTTAATTGCATCTAACATACTGCCCCAAACTTGCCAACACATCTGATCAAGGTAATCAATAATCTCTGCAGAATAATTATATACTATTAATGGAGAAGGTCTGGCCCATTGTGATTGGAACTAGACTCTGCAAGATGGTAGATCTACATGACCATAGGTGACCACTGTTCTGTGGTATCATTCAAATATCTCTATTTGATTCTTACAGTGTACACACCCTACTTGTTTTCCTCTCACCTGTCCATTTTGTAGCCCGTTGATATGCTGGTTGTCATTCTCATCCAGAGCTTTGTCTGGAATGGGAGGGGGTTTATCTTCTTCCTCCGGTTCTACTGGGGTTGCCATGGCGGCCGAGCGACGGGCCTCTATGTCTGCACTGTAGCGGCTCTTCTTTCTAAGGTCAATGGAGGCATACTCCACACCGTTGGGCAATGGGCTGCGCTCAGGTGTGCTGGGGCTGGGGCTGAGACGGCCATTCACAAGGGCTGATGGGGGCTCCTCGGGGGTGAGTGTACCGTTGGGCAGGCCAATGTCCTTCAGTTCCTTGACCGTTTCATACAGCGAGTCCTCAACACTGAGGTCCCTTGGGGCTCCATCCTTTAACACCTCGTATGTGCCGTCGCCGGACCCTCCAGGGCCGTCCTGAATGGCACCGCTTGGCGGGATGCTGGGTAACTCACGGTCCTGAGGACATTTAGAGGAGCGCAGCTCAGACTGGCTTGACAGCATCTCTTCTGATGGGTGAGGGCTTGTGTCCATGGTGTCTGTAAGCACTGTGACCAGAGATGAGTGTAGACAGAATGAAAATGAGAATGTCTGACAGGATCATGCTTCTTTTATACAACAGCTGAAAATACATTACTACACAGATTTTACTGAGTTTTTGTGATGATGATGATAATTATTATTACATATTAATATGTGCCATTACATTTGTATTCAAATATGTCAGCTGTAGGATACATACTTATTTTCATCTAGAAACTCAATAAAGCATATCATTTGACTAATAATTCAAACAACAAATATATTCACATCTTAAGGATTAATATTGAGTAGCAACATGGAAAATGATTGAGCTACAGGAGTCTATAATAGAAGCTTGCACTCAAAGATCTGTTACCAGGGAAGGACAACAATGTATTATATTGTTGGGTAAAATTTAGGGTTCGGGTCATTTAACACAATTTGACACAGAATTCTGACAACACAAAAAACAGTTTTTAATTTATTTCAGCACTGGCAATCAGGAAAACTACGTGGAATATGATTATTTAAAAAAATGGAATGAATCCAATAAACAAGTTTCATATATTCAACACAGATACTGTTTGTAACAGTAGTCAAACTCCAACACACCCATGCAGGGGTATTCTGTGTCTGATACCAGTTGCGCAGTGCTTATCATGGTGCATTGTGGAACTGCAAGGGCATAGAGCATATAGCTAGCTCTCTAAATATGCATTATACAATAGGTAAGGCTATGAAGAAGTACATGAGGCTATATTTGGTCAGATGTGTCAGGAGCGGTGCACACGTATAATGCATAAACTTGAGACAATTATTGAGACAATTACATAATGAGGAGTTTTACCTGTACCACTTGTAAGGGGCCCATTGTGTGAGCTACTTGCCACCAGGTCAGTGGCATGGCTACCTGTATCTGCTGACTGGCTACATGTCTCCTTTTCTGACACCTGAAAAAAGACAAAGCAAATCACATGAACAAAGTCATTCCGCTTAAATTTGGCAACAAAAGGATTGTGGATAGAGCTCTTTGTGTTTACACATAACAAGAAGCAACAAAGTGACTCTATGGCACCACCTAATGGCAGTTTTTGGATGTGCACTGTTATCAGGGTGATGAAGCCCCTCCAAGACATGAGGTTAAAGCATAGAGGCACTTGGATTGTCAAGGAAAGACAAAGACCCCATTTAACGTGTCAGTTTGTGACAGACACTGCCATTTATGAGAACACCTCCTCAGGATTTTCTCTGGCGAGGAATACATTATTGTGTAAAGGTTGCCCTCTAGATATCCATCACAACTTAAAAGGTTTTTGCATCCCCTGGGTTTTGTATGCACATGTGACAGGGTGTGATTAGAAAGAGATTATGTCAGATTCTTGCCAAAAGCCATGCTGCCATCCCTGCGCAGTCACTTCACATTACACTGACACCGCCCTTTACCCACCTAGTGATCCTTATTCCTTATTTACATAAAACGAGACAGAGAAGAGATAAGAAATTCATTTTAATGCAAAGGGCAGGGAACAGGTGGCTAAACAGCGAGGTAAAAGGTACTGGACTGAGGAGGTTTCTGTTACTCAATAAAACCTCTCCATCAAAGGACCCAAACAAAATAATTTGGTGAGAAGTGTAACGACCTCGCCCCATCTGGCAGTGGGATGAGTTCATAATCCACGGGCAGAAATGCAACAGCAGCAACTGCCAGTCAACAAACCATGAAAACTGGCAGATACACCACCCCCGCACTTATTAGACCATTATGGCCAGCCACAGACCCATGATACTTTCCCACAGCTGTGTGTGCGGGAGGGGGTCTGTGTGTACATGTGTTTCTTTGGACAGCCTTCAGTTTCCATATGCAAGCGCATTTACCACATGACAAGTCAAATGTGATTTTCATAGATGCTCCCTGGTTCCAAGCAACACTGAACTCTTGACCTTTTGTCTCATATGATAATTTACCAGCAGCCTCGGCCACCCTGCAGAGGCCACAGTCAAAGAGCTGCTCTGGCCAGACAAAACAGAGTGTCTGCCTGCTTCATGCTTTCCTCCTACGAACCAAGAGCTCCACAAAGCCCTTTTAGTCCTCTTTTCCTCACTGCCCTGTGGCTGAGCAATATGGGCAAAATAAGATTCTACTTTATTTTGACCAAAACAATTTACTTTAATGGATTTTGCACCGTAACAATTACTCATCTGGAAAAAAACATTTGTTTAAAATTAATTTTAGCGATAATTTGGCCTAGTGATTACTTTGCAATCTGAATAATAAGTATGGGTTATTTAAAAACCATGTTTGGCAGATTCACCACAAGGGGGTGTATAAGTATTCAAGTTGCTGTTGTGAGCATTGTGAGAAAAGAGAGGAAACCCACACCAGCAGAACCTCACAAATACATGCACATTTGTCGTTATAGGCCATGTATATGACTTCTTGATACAGAACAACTACTTTTAATGTTATTCATAGTGACGGCAATGGATCACGTGAATATCTTGGTTCATAAGATAAAATAAGATAAGCCTTAAAACCTTTACCAAGTGGTAATTTTGCTTTGTCCCAGCAGAAAGTGGACAGTACAAAATTAAGAAAAAAAAACAGAATAGAATAGAATAAAATAAAATAGACTAAAATAAAATGTATTATATATATATATACAATTTAGAAATATAACACCCACATGAGCATTCATCTGGGACAGTGACTGCTCAGGATGCTCACAAAACGGACTCATTTTAATTTTGCAGCCATATGAAATTCTAAAGGCCAACACAGCCATTAAAATTAAGTAATAACATATTGTGAAGCTCTACTCAGCCCTACCTTCTCCTCCCTCCATTACCATAACACAGCTCTACAGATTAGCACTTTCCAAAGCTGCGTCAACCAAAAGACTCAAACTTAAAATGGCAAAAATGTCCACAATTTGAAAACACCTCAAGAAAAAAGTAATTCATAAAAGGTTCTGTTTTGAATCTCAGTCATGCAGAGAATTATCTGAAATGCAACAAATCCCAAATGCGGAAAGCTTCCCCGCTAACATACCCCATTCATCAGGTTCTCATGGTCTCCAGGGAGCCGGTTAGCTTTCTTCTGCCTGGGGACAAAAGAAAAGGGCCATTACTGGAAAAATGTTGATTAACATGATTCCTTTGAAACTGGAATTTAAGCCTACAGCATTTTGCCCCAGCACATGTGAATAATTAATTAATCAGATCCACATGCCTCAAGTTAGAGTTAGTTTGGCCATGAATGCCAATTTGCAGCTGCACATAATTTAATTCTTTAGCGTGAACTGTTGAAACATCATGAATACCAGTCAGTACTAGAGATGGCCTAGTTATAATGATTTACTAAATCAAAGAAAAATAAAAGAAAACCACATTGTTTGTATGATCATGAATGTATTTGTGGATACGAAAGACCAAATGCTACAGTCATCCTGCAAAGCATGTTAAGGACAGCCTGTTTGGGATCACTTATGATTGAATTCTAACAGATTCTTTCATGTACAGTAAAGGTCTAAGTATATTACTTGTTATAATTATTTATTTGAGCTTTTAAACATATTAATAAATTATAACAGTTTTGTCACTGATATCATTAAAAGATATGTTCATACTAAATTCATACCTTTAAATAAGTTCATACCTTTAAATTGCAAAGGATTTAGTTTCACAGCAGAGACTAAATAATAAGTCTTAAGATAACCAACTGACTAACAAGCACTCAAGAGTATAATGGAGAATAGTGGTAGTGGTAGAACATGATCAGGCTGTACAGATACTCACCCTTGGCAGCTGGCACAAAGCAGCAGCAGCAGGGTGAGAATGATGAAGGCCGACAGTGCTGTGAGAGTGCCCACCAAAGCCAGCTGTCCATTAACCAGCGCTGCGGTCCCTCCAACCTCTGTCCCTGCAACCCCTGACCCCCACAGAGCACTCAGTGCAGGAGCCATCATACATCACACTGAGAAGCCGCCCGTATCGGCCATACACAGCTTACTCCAGGAGCTAGAGAGACAAGAAGAGAGATAGAAAGTGAGATGTAAAGAAGGATGTAGGCTGACCATTTATTCAGAGCACTTTGAAGGTACCCGACTGTAGCTCATCTGTGGCTGTACAGGAAATGGACCAGTAAAGTAGCACATAGGTATTCGACAGAACATAGATATTGTATACTATTACATGTTTGCACATTGCGATGTCTGTTTATTTGGAATATACTTTTAACCGTATTTTACTATTGTATATTACTATTAAATCACTAGTAAATAAAAATTATTTAACAATAATTACTATTATATAAAACTATCAAATAAGTCTCTTCGAACATCTCTTTAATTTAAATTATTTGATACCTTTATTGTCTTATGGCCTGACTAAGAAGCTCATTGCTGTGTAACTATGTATGTGGCAAAGAATCTTGCATATTGAATGTTGAGTATATAACAGCATGTTGGATGATGCTGCACTAGTGTGAGAAGCAATTTTTTTCTGCACACGCAATGTGTATTAGTCATCCTCCTTTGTGTTCATCTTCCACTGTGCAAATATTCATATGTGGTCCACTGGATATTTTGGGGCTGTGGTCTATTCTTAGCTCAGCACATTGAGGTGCTCAAAAAAAATCTAGCAAGGCCAGTGTGCTTGGTAGTCACATCACACATTAACACACTGCTTCACTGAGAATGTTCCCGAAGCCCAAACAGAAGCCACATTTTTATGGTAAATTAATCAAACAAACAATTCGTAAGTGGATAGAGGATGTTTACATATTTTCAGTTAGAAAATCAATAAAGCATGACCAGGGATGTCCAAACATTTGCATATAACTATATTTGGTACCTAATAAACTCATTTAATTATCAGTATGCATTAATAAAGTATGAAGAGGGCCATATCAATTAGCTTGAAGATAAGCTCAGCCTTCTTTAAGCACCACTTCACACACCAGCCGTGAGCAGTATCAGTGGCAAAGTTGCACATAACCATTCTCTAAATTAATTTCCAGCGAAGCCCATAATCAGATAAACACAACCATATACTGCAATACTGTCGCATTCCATGCAATCAGAGCATCGTCTTTTCTCTTGTTTTTGAAAATCAGCAGCCACAAGGGGGTGCACGAGTGCCAATTTAAAGCACTTCTCTCTCCTTGCGCAGCCCTTGAGAAGTAGACTGCAGCTACAGTGCCTGTGAGTCTAAACAGCTTTTGGGATGTGTAATAAGCGACCCCCACACATACACTGATTTGATCTGACCGCGGTCCAAGGACTTCGTCCAGATTCAATAGAACCCCTGTCTCAAGTTATTTTTAGGCTGGGAGGGGTGCAGAGCACACCCCTCCTCCACAAACTGAACAGACAGATAACAATCAGATGGCTGGCATCCCAGAGAGTGGCAGAGGCCCAGATCCTTTTGTGCTGTATGAGATGGAGGGAGAGGAGATGGACAGCTATGCTCTCTCTCAGAAGGGAGCGTCTTTCCTCTTCTCTCTAGCTCACTTACTCACTCTCTCCAGTATCAGAGCACAGGGTGTGGAGGGCCTTGGAAAACATGTATAAAATCCCGCAATGACAAAGCACCACAAAACCACAGTGGACTCGCCTTACTTTGTTTTTTTATTTATTTATTTAAAAACAGTGGGCGTACTCATATTGTGTGTGCATGCTGTGAAAAATAGCCTATTGTATCACTCAAGGCCTCGGTCTGATGTGTACGCTCAAGTAATAGGTCACAACATGCTTAGACATAAATAAAATGCCTGTCTCTGCAATCACCCTATAAAAGCTTCCTGTTACAGTTCCTTGAAAAAGAACAGAGGGCTGGTTAGGGATGTTCATGCAAATCAAGCCAGGGTGTAACACAAGATAAGCAGCAACAAAGTTTTCTTTAAGCCAGTTTTCAAAACACAAATTGCACCTGAACATCTGCAATCACAGCATCCAGCTTCTTCTAGGAACGAGGAGTGAAAATCGCATTAAAAAAAAGACCAAACACATCTATTATGGCACAAGAGTTGTGCAATTTCCTGAGAGAAATGAACTCGGCCCTACCTGGACCCTTGTTTGGCTCTATGGCTCATCCTTGCCTGCAACGGAACAGATAAGGGAGAAGGGGGGGGGGGATTAGAGGCGGCGAGAGGCTTAGCACACGCAGCAGTGTCCAGAAAAGAGAGCCACATGCCTGCCCTGGGAGAGCCATGCTGATCAACGGCCTGATATGATAAAACCATGACATCATGTGCCATTGCATCCTTCATGATGGAACAGGCTCTTCCTTTAAGTGCCAGGATGAATGCGCTGCCCAAAAGTGGGATGGAGTTTACGGTCCACTGGACCCTCTGGCCTTTGCTCTCCACAGTCCTTTTAGCCTCTCAGCCGAACCCCATCTCAAATGTCTATTAAAAGCCATGTGTGCATTTGCCAGTATGCAGTGGTTTTTCTTGATGTGCAAGTGTGTGTGATTGCTAGAGAGAGAGAGGCTCTGATTGCTAAAGAAGAGAAAGAAACTAGCTCTCAATATCTTCCTGAAATGCACGGGTTTGAATCCCCAATTTCAGGGAAGTTGCGTGGTACGAGATCTCGCAAGTTCAGATTTGTCTCGCGAGATGCGTCTGGTTTCGCGAGAACGTGACGATATCCTTGCATTACTAAAAGCTGCGCCTGTGAAGAAAACGGAAAGAAATTCAGTTTGCATGAAAGGGCAAACAACCCTCTCTCTCTCTGTGTATCTCTCACTTTCTCGTGACTTTTCCGTATTTAAACCTCGGGGTTATCTTTACATTTTCTTTAAGGGTGATACTAAACTGAATGAAATGAAAGTGTTCTGGGAGCACATCTGGGGGCATATTTAGGGTTGACACTATTAAAATTGGCATTTAAGGCATTTTTTGACCAAAACACAACACTGCACTTTGCACTTTGAGTTTTAAAACAGTTAAATAAAAGATTATTTTTGTTATATTTAAACATTGAGGATTTCTTTAAAAAAAATGTCAAAGTCTTGTCTCGCTCTCGTGAACCCAGTCTCGTGTCGTGTCTCGTCTCGTGGGAAAAGCGTCTCGTCACATCCCTACTAATCATACAGCAACCAAAGATACACATAAGAAAACATAGGAAACTAATGTGTTATCAATATTTGATTAACTCAAATCAGGTCAAGTAGTCATTTCAACCATCTAGACAGCACACAGTGAAATGAAACAACATTTGTTCAGGACCATGAAACAACACAAAAAAAGTACAAGAACAAGGTAGAACTACAATAATTTGTAATACTAAACTGTATTATTATCCTGTTTTATTAGACTACAATCTATCACTGCATTATTGTTGAAAATATCACTATAGTTTGTGTTAATCTGATGCATCCTTTATTGCTGTCCTCAAGCTATTCGTAGTGGTAAAATGTTCCCTCTCCTTACCTTCCCAAAGCCGTTCTCCAAGTTCTCAATGGGACTTAAATCTGGGGATTTGAATTTACTCCCTCACTTGACACATGGTGTGTATCTCAAGTTGCCATTTCTTCTGACACATGCATTTGAGCAAGTCTTTTTATCTGCCTGTGTAGTTCTTACTAAAGTGCAGCACAGTGTATGATGGAACGTGAGACTGCTGAAACTAAATCAATGCAGCATGTCCCTGTGCATTTTCCTTCCAAAATATACAACCTCAGAGTTTGCAAAGGAAAGCATTTCTTTTCGTTGGGAATAATATAGCTGTGCATTTCATGCCATTGAAAATACGAGAATGGAAAAGCCATTTGAGGAGGAATGTGTTTGGAGAGGCACCACTTCCAGGCTGAAGCTGCAGCTGTGGCCCTTCCAGCTCATACACCAAAGCCAACTGCACACTCCTCACACACACTCTACACCTCCACCCACCGCACTAAAATACCCACATAAAAAAGCTCTGGCCTCAGGCCAGCAGTGTCTGAACACTAAAATAGGTTATTGTCTTAGGTTAGTAGGTACAGGTGGGTCAGCATAAGACAGCAGTTTCTGAAAATGCCCTTTACAAAAGCTAAATGTGTCATTTTTAATGAAAAATGAAAATGCCAAAACCACTTTGTTTGGTGGTTAACATCATAAATGTAAAGGTTATATATAAAGATTTCTTATGTTATGGTACAATTAACACTGTATTATTTATTTCCCCCCCAATATGTTAGACTCAGCCAATAAATAAAAATAATTTGTAAAAAGGAGAATGCATTTGTTCCCTGTACCTTTTTGTATATGACTGTATATACATACTATATATGTTCATAATAATACATAATAAGCATACATTTATTACATACATAATAAACATACTAGTTTATTAAGAAGTGATATATTTCTGTGATTACACATCTGTATGTGTGTTTGTTTGTGTGTGTGCGTGTGTGTGTGTGTGTGTGTGTGTGTGCGTGTGTGTGTGTGTGTGTGTGTGTGAGAGAGAGTTTCAGTATGACTGGTCCAGAGCAGGATGGCCCAGACAGTAAGAGGAATTAGAGGTGTGAAACATGAGTGTGCATTTGAATGCCTACAGTACACACGGCCAGGCTGCGGCACAGTGAGGCCATGGAGGGAGTTTTGTGAAGATTTAGTGGAAAAGCACAGCTGGACAGCTCCTGAGAAAGCATCCGCTGGAACATTCTCATGTGAATGCCACAGGCATGTCTTGAATAAATAATTGGATTTGGGGAGGGCTAATACAATAAAGAATTTTTGGGGAGGGTTTTGTTATTATAAGGTTTTCTGCTGATGCTGACTTAAAAAAGTTCACACTGATAATAATGCACCAGCAAAGGCAAGGGAAAAACAAAACATATATATGACACCAGGGAAACAGAACAAAGGCAGTCCTTACATTATTACATTAAAGACTAGAGGCTTTGCCTCAGAACATTTGCATCATACTTAGATTATCCACTAGCTGTGAAGATACCAGCAACATCTATGTCAGTCAGGAGATTGTCTTACAGCCCAAGAAAACAAAACCTGCACAGTGAGGGTGGTCTCAGACTTCTCTCTGACCTTTTGCACAACTTTCATGCATGCAGCATGTGCTGGCCCCTGGCTGACTGTGGGATGTGGGGGAGTCTCTACTTTCCTGCAATATGTTTGGATTACAACTGTCAGTGAGGAGTGAATCTGATTGAGGTGAAGCCTGAAATAAATAGTTCGGCCAAAAATGTAGTTTCCTTTTACTCTAAAAGCAGTCAGTAATCCAAGATCCAGAGCAGGACACAGCAACACAATAAATCTGTATGTGTGTAGGGGAGGGGCGAGCACATTCAATCCGAGCACAGATA
>JBBPDH010000136.1:15375633-15393205 GCA_037974565.1 Clupeocharax schoutedeni
CCTGTTCTAGTTTAAATGGAAATATATTATTGTTAATAAGCTGAGTCTGAGAGTTTTATTTATTTGATAGTTTTTTTCACATTTCTTGTTTGTAAAGGCTAAATACAAACAAGAAATGTGATACCTCCAGGAGTCTGGAGGTATTATAGACTTTGCAGATTCAGTTTGCAGACATCCATTGTGTGTGTCCTTGGCAATTTTTTTCTTGAGGCTTTTTAATATTGTCCATATTGATATCGGAATTATATCGTATCGAACAAAATTAAGAAATATATCGTGATATAAATTTTTGCCATATCGTCCAGCCCTACCATTAATGTTAACAAGTAAGCTTGCACTGCAGCAGTTAATTGTGATTTGTCTATTTTTTCTCTACAAAGATTTGTTTAAGAGATGTTTTTTTACCATCTCTGGTTCTCCACGAACAAAAACAGACATGGTGCAGAAAAATGAGCACAATTACTGCATGTCCTCTGTACACGTATTGCATGAAGAGATGGTCATGCTGTGAACTGGTCAGTCACTGAACCCATGAACTTTTAAATGAGCTGATAAGGTGGGGCAGTTATCACTGTATCCCCTTTATATGTTACACACTCATATGTAGGCAAGGGGACAGTGTTAAAAACAATACCATCAGGACAGTTAATGAACTAAATGTGATTTCATCATAAGCACTGCCTGTGTGCTCCAGAGGGTAGGAGGCCAGGAAGGCAGGAAAAACCTGTGCACAAACCCTCCAGCAACACACTTGCCAATCAGTAGCAGTCTTGCAGGAGCACAGCAAAGGTAGCTCCAATTAAAGCGCTCCCTGTTCAAGAACGGCCTGTGTGTTTCCATGGCGACAGCGCTCATTCCACGGGTTAATCATCTGGCATGAAAATTGATTCCCAGCCCTTCCCTGATGGCGTGCATGTGATGGGCACTTGTGTACATTGTTTCCTCTTCTCATTACTGAGCCCATCCATGCCGAGGTCAGAGTGCTTGGATCTGCAGGGCCTCAGCAGAGGCAGAGAGAGAGAGAGTGAGAGAACAGAAGCTAAGGATAGAGCATAAAGGAAATGTCTACTTGCTAAAGGCTTCCGCAGGAGTAGGCCAAATCAGCAGGGGTTGTTTGTCATTGAGTTACCCCTCATAAATGAGATGGATATTGGTGGAGGACAGTAGCGGTGGTCCCTCGAGGGACTGTGGAGCTGCAGTGGCTCCAGCAGAAGAAGGCTGGTGGGAACGTGCAGCTGCTGATTACACCCCTGAGAAACGGTCTCTTGTGTCTCTCTTATACACACAAAAACTTCCTTCTACAAATGACCTCCCTCTAACTCAACATCCAACACGCACAAGCACACGCACACACGCTACAGCTGTCCAAAAAAGAATGTGCAATATATAGATATACACACATTCATACTTTTATGCTGCATGTCTGCCTGTGTGAGTGAAGTGAATAACCTGTACATGTAGTGCATGGCAAACCTGTTGTGCAACCTGTAGTATTACAAACATTGAGCCATTAACATTATTAGTTTGGAAAAAACTCTTAAAGCTTACTTACTTTTTAGGACTGGCACAACATTTACATTTACTAAATTATATTTAGTAAGTACTAATAGCAGTTAATAAATCAAGTAAAATTTCTGTACAATTTGTGTGCAGAGGTGGTCTGTAATCTGATTAATTCTCTGAAACTCTAGTTTTACTTTTACCATGCTTTTTGAAATCAAATTGACCAAAATTGTTTGTTGTATATCTGGTGGGTTCCATCATAGTATCAGATCAGCGTTGTTTTACATGCGAGACTTTGCGTGATGCTGTGCAAACAAGTCTCATTGCAGGTAATGGTCAACCATTTCTGCACACTCAGGACAAACATGCACCGCACCTTTTTAGTGTTCCGGCAAGTGTTCCGGCAAGACAACATCTGTTTGGGCTATAATGTAGAGTGCTCAGAGGACAATGGCTGCATTTGCAGCTGCTCCACCATTTATTCATCACTATAGCAGCCAGGGAGATCAGCAAGGGGAGAGGAAGAGTGACGTGATTATCTTTCTAGTGAGGAGCAGCTTTATTAGAAGGTTAGAGCATCAGGATTTTCTCATGCTCTCCAAGGGTGGTAGCTTCAGTAGTGCCCACTGTCAGCAATCCAGTTACAAGTGCATGGTTCTCCCTGCCGGCCGCTACAAGTGCTACGCTACATCACTCTCTGGTCAAAAATGCATGTGTACTTACATCAAAGCCTTTCTTTGCAATCACATGTTTATAGTAATCTAGTCCCAGCCACAGATGCTCCATTTTTTCAGATGAATGTCATAAAGGAAAAGGAGACTTTCAGAACAAGACATACATATGATCTCATTATTAAAGTGGTATCTCATTATTAAAAGCAAGAGGTTTGCTTAAAGCAATATTAAGTAAGCAAGAAATGAATGCACAGTGCTAATGGAACACTATGCTTCCTGAGGGACTCATGTCACAGCTCAGTTTAGTTTTCAAGCTTGCCTACTCCTATGCATGATTAAACAGTGGCTGTTATTGGTCGTTCTTTTACAGCAGTAGCAGGCGGGTCATGTTAAAGTTCCATTTCCTAATTTTTTCTTGCATTTTATTGAGGTCCATCATATTTGTACGTATTACATTGTTAGTCATGTCCAGTTGATTTATTGTTATTTCTGCCATAGACACAGTATCCAGTGAATGTATGGTCCTCCAAGACCATTGAGCAACAAAAGAACAAAAATAGAAACACCATGAGACTCTGTAAGTGCAGACAGGACACATTGTGCAAAGAGGGAAAGAGAAAGAGAGGGGCCAAGAAAAAAATATATATATATTACAGGACAAGACAACATACTAATCCTTTTCCAACCAATTGTTTTACCCCGTACAATTAAACTGGCTGTTTTTGTTAGTGTGCATTTAAGACTGGTATATGTAAAAGCACTATTCTGATTTGGATGCCCTATATTTTGTTCCATACAAAACGAGGCTACTGTGACGTCTGGTTAGCGTCCGCTGCAGGGCGCTGAGGTTTTCATTTATGTTTGGGTCTTTTATTTTGACAACCTGAGTACACCAAGCGGGTAATAGCCGGAGGATAGTTTCCAGCTGCTAGTTTACTCAGGATTAAGTGATTGTGTTTTGTTCAAGGTGTTTTTTGTTCTGTATTTAAGTTATAGTTAGGAGGACCTTGGTTGTCGGTCCACCATCGCCTTTGCTGTCAAGCTAAACGTATCCATACAGATACAGAGCCTTTACATAGGCCTTGTATGTCATAGTGTGCCTTTTGTTTTGACTGTGAAGTTATTCTGGCCCATGAGTCGCTTTATGTTCTGTTTTGGTGAAAGTAAAGAGCAACCAAAGTCATGGAAGCTTACCTGCAGTCATGTGCTCATTGGGGAAACACTAGGTAACGTGACAGCTACACGGTGAACAGGTAGATTTTTTTTTTTCTCAAAAGCAATTCAAAAGGGCCTGATTTTGCCAATAGGTTCGCATATATGAACTGAACGTAATGGAGCACTGAAATTACAATAGTGTTTATGTACACTATCAATTTAAGCAATGAAAATTAGGTTTTCATGAAATGGGTCATTTACAAAATGCATCAGTTGTTCTAGCACAGAATCTCTGCTGTGAGACTAACAGTGATGTGATGGTCAAAACAGACACTTCATTGCACTTTACTCACTACAGAAAAACACAAAAAAAACATCTGAAACTCTTCTATCAAAATTTGACAAGGATGCACCTGCTTTACTTCATGCTTAGGAGTAGTTTAGCTTGCCATTGGTGCTACATGGTTCTTGGTTTCAAACTGGCTTTAAAGCTACAAACTAATCACTATAAGCTCAAATTAGAGTTTTAAGCTGCATTGCAATGAATACAACCTGGCGGTTGCAGGCAAAACCCAGCCACACACACACAAACACACACACACACACACACACACACACACAGCTGCAAACATGCATGAATGCACATGCAAACGCACAAGTAACCACACACAAGCGTGCACACACAAGCAAAAGCTCATATGTAAAACACACACCATTTCCTTTCTGTACTTATTATATTCCACAGTGTATTAATGGAGCAAATGTGAGTCAAGAGTATTTGATCCAGGAAATGAAACTCTGACAGGCCGTTGAGAAGGAAGCTTGTGGCTGTTAAATGTTCTACTGAGAACTCTGTGGTGCTCGAATCACCACTGCAGAGACAGCAGCAGAAGCAGCGTGTAAACAAATGGAAAGCAACGTGTGAAATGTGTTTTTTAACAGGTTCGGTGTCACACAGCAGGTGAGGTGGGAGCAAAAAACGTGAGGATTTGTGAATGTGTCTGCCAGGGTCCTAAAGAGCCATTTCTTTTCCTTTTTTTACTCTTCTCTATCATTCTCTGCTCTCTCTTCTGTTTTCCCAGCCTGAGCCAGTTGGCCACTGCATTAAAACGAGTGAAGCTGTGCCTCACTAGGCTGCAAAACAATGCTCTCTGTGTGCATCTCTCACTTTCACTCTCTCTCTCTTTCTCTCTCTCCCTCCCTGCACACTGGACACCGCTGCTGAGAAAGGCCGCTGAGCCATCACTGTTGGAGTAATTGAATTTGACACTGCATATTTGAAGAGGGTGCGAGAACTGTGATGAAAAACAAACCGAGTCAGCACTCAAAACAAACAGTGCAGAAGCAAAAGAGCGCAATCTCCCCAGTGAGCTGCAGAGCACCGAGGTGCTAATCACGAACAACGACAAAAATTAGTGCTTCATTCTGAGGGACTTGGCAAAGCAGCAGTGATTATTTGCTATGCTAAATAAACACACACACACACACACACACACACACACACACACACACACACACACACACACAGATGAGCAATAGATCCATACTGACAGACTGCCACAGTTCCGACTGCTCCAGTTCCTGCATGACCTTACGGCATAATGTATTCAGCAATAAACTACTCAACCAGCAACTAAGCAATACTATAATACATTATTTACAGTTGGTGCAAAAAGGCCTTTTATATAATGTCAAATTAACCCTCTGGCCCACACTTCAGTTCTAGTTGCTATGTAACTAACCAAATAGTGGGCAAATGAATAACCAGTAGGCCTATTAATTAACTGGTCACTGTTGGACATGATGATGTAAAATGCTCCTTATAGAGACAGAACTGTTAACAGAAGTCTCTAAAAGCTGTGGAACCTATTGCATGAAACAGGAACGTGTTGCCTGATGTATAATGAGAGCTTTATAAGGATGACTTTGATAAGCATTTGGCTCAAAACGAATGCATTTTTGGTATATTTATAATGTTGTATAAAGAAATAATAGATTCAGACTGTCTGAATATTACTGAACGTTAGTGTCATCCCCTCATCATCGGCTGCTGCTTTATGACATGAACTCTAAGTCACTTTTCATCAACCATTTGCACTTCTTATCTGCTGGTACATCACACTAAATCTTACACATTTCTTACACTGTTGTTATTTTTTGTTTTGTTATTTATTTATTATTATTATTATTATTATTATTATTATTATTATTATTATTAATAATAATTACATTCTCTATAGTCTTATTAGCTTTATTCTTCTTGTTGAAGAACTGAACCTGCTCATGGCAAAAGAACTTCTGGATAAATAAAGGATAAAGTTCTTTCTTCTCTTATTGAAATTTTTCAAGTTGTGTTCTTAAGAGTATTGCTAAATATCTGTTTTAATAAGCACTGTCAGTACTGAAAGCGGTATCAGTAAAATTTGATAGAAACCCATTCTTACAGGTCACTGAACATTTTGCAAAGTAAATGAAAGTTATTTCGTGCTGTACACATCATGACCTCGGGTTCCTATCACCACCATTGTAAAGAAATCGATTAATGATTTTGCATTGCATTGCATCAAACCACATTAAACGACTGTTTAAAGTATTTGAATGATAACCAAGGGTGTGTGTTAGTGTGAATGTGAGTGCGTGCGAATGTGTTTGGGTGTGTGTGACACAATCTGTGGACACAGCAGCATTTGCAACGGGTTATTGTAACTTTAGTCACACTATGAGAGTGTACATGTAAATCTCCTGAAAAGAGAACAAGATGCGTTATGATAAAGGGGAATCTCATTTGACTTCACCTTTTATCTCTACTCCCAAAGAGTAGAGCACTTGGTCTCCACATACTGAGCAGGCACATTCATCTAAAATGATCAGAGTGAAGACCCTCATTAAATGGCACTAAAACCCCCCTGACGGCCGGGGCAGATGTCTCAGAGCCATGCTGCGTCTCTTTAAAGTGAGGTGGAGATTAGCGGCAGATCGAGCAGATGAGAGGTCTTCGGTGGGACTCAGGAGCTGCCATGGTGAGACATGTAGCTGGGCAGATAAAGGGATTAGTGAGCTGTATTAGAAAGGGCCATGCCCTTCACTCCCTCCACTCTGCAACGATCATACACACATTAAGCCATTGAGTGGATTAATTGCATCACACCCTACATAGCTGTGACAGCCCTGTGTGAACAACACTCACACTCTGACCTGCCTGAGAGCACACCGACATCATCATCATCATCACCACCACCATCGCGGTGATGATGATGAAATAGGAGTGAACTACACTCACTAAGCACCAACTAAGGGTGGGGGATAATATAATACATAAATACATCAACAAAAGCATAACAGCATGATCATTTAAGGATTTTTCATTTCACATGATACGTATCATACTTACACAGTTTCAGGAATTTTAAACAAGCTAGGCTGAACATAAAGTTATATATTATTGATATTCTTAAGGCTCAATGATATGTTAAAGTGCATTTATTGGATTTCAGATGTTCAATCTTGAGACAGCACTGAATACAACCCTTTGATATTTTACTGGCTTTTTGTCTGGGAAACTAGGGGCCTTTTAAAATACTGAAAACTTTTTCGGAATACACCGATATATCTGTTGTAATGTATAGAGCATATAAATAAAAGGGAAACTGAGGACACCTACTATGTACATGTTGGTAACTATAACACCTGTAACATTTTTAAGCCTGTAGAGTTGAGTTTATTGTTTTCTGGTGTGTTTATACTTTGTTTTTTCCCCTCAAATTTGGATCAAAGGGGCACTCAAATATTTTATGCAACAGATATTTTACTATATTCACTGTCATTACAACGACTTATGTTTCAACGTGTGTGAAAATAAACTATTTAACAGGAAACAAAGGTAAAGAATGTAACAAAATGAGAAATTAATAAATGAATACATTAATAAGAGTTTATGCAGTTATTATATGCTGGTTGTTTACATCCTCTCTATAATTGGTGTTAATTAAAAGCTTTTTCAAAGATGAATGAAACTGATGTGTTCCAGCAGCAGTGACGATGGCCAGGCTATATACTGTTGTGTAATTTATCATGATAACAATAAAATTCTGTCACACTGCACATCCCTAGTCTTCCCTGTGCTGCGTGTTGCTTGGCTACTGCAGTGTATCGAGTAAGATAGTAATGTGATACTGCTTTACAAGAGCTCTCCAGACCATTAGCACCAAAGTGATTTATTAAAGAAAACTGAACACTCTGCTGGGGTTACATTGTGTTGCCACTACAATCACTAACCCCTGTAATAAGCTCCTTAGAGACACACACACTATGCTCAACAGAATTCTACTAAAAAATTATTTTTTGAATTTGCTAATTGAAAATGGTCTTCATTAAATTTGTGGTTTTAATACATGCTGAACAGAGGATTTCTTAAAGCAACAGCTTACTTATACTAATAAAGATAATGAATGGAAGATACCAATTGGCATGGCATCATTTGCATTAATCTACTGATTAACTTTTAGCTAAATTAGTATTTCTGACAGCACTGTTCTTTAATATGTACTATAATTTAAAGAAATTAGGGTTGCTGGTCCACTCCATTATGTTGCCTTGCTGATGTTTCTGATTTAAGGATGACTAGAAGGATGGGGGTAGTGCAGCTCTCCACTTTACCCACAGAGGAGCCACCTCACGCCTGATTTATTTGATTTGGGATACAGGGAGTGGGGGGTGTCAGTGGAATAGGGGTGTCTGCAGAGTGTATGAGTGTGTATGTGAGCATGTGGAGGGGGTTGCAGCATAGCTGGAGCTAACAGTGACCTTTCCAGCACAGGGGAGGAATCCATAATGCATTTGTTTGAACATCTTACTCTCTTCTCGCTGCATATTTTCTCAGTTGGCATTATGCATCCTCAAATAACATTCTCCATCACCCCACAAAGATATGGTAAAATATGGAGGCTTTGTGGTTGCAGCAAATACTGCAGAACAAATTGAGGGTGGGCTGAACAACAAAGAAGGTTACAGCTGCGACTCAAGTACTGAGAGCTCTGATCTATTAACAAAACCATTTGACAGCAAATTTGTCATTTAGATGTTTTGCTTTCAAAAGCTGATGCATCTCCATCCCTAATTTTCCATCCTTTGCTGTTACACGTCCTGCAGTAGACCATAATTCTTGGTAAGGCTCCATTAAGCGCTTATGGATTCACATAACATGTCCTACTGTAGTAGGATGAGAACTACTTTAGACCCACAAAACAGAGCAATTTGCCTCAGTTCAGTTGCTAATGTGGCACACACATCTGGTAAGAGAATAGAAATGACCCAATTAGATGAGATATCTGCCACATAGCCCTGTGTGAGCAGCAGAATACGTTAGCAAGAGGTGAAGGCTATGTTGGCACATGAAACTCTTCTAGGTGCTGCAGGCTAAGCTGTGGTTCAGAACACAGACTCTGCTTTGCCCAGAAATAATGACAGGGTCATCTAATGTAATCACACTTTTTGAACATCACAGACACTTTCCTGGGCACAGATGAAGCCTGGTTTTATACTAAGCTTGGACTGATCTTTGTAAATTCCACTAGTGTAGGCTAAAACGATGAAATACACAGTTAAAAACACATCATCATACAATGTGAGTGAGTGCCATTTCAGTAAGGGATGCACAATGAATCACAATCTTCTCAGTATCAGTAGATAATTGCTATATTATGTTGCAATTCTCAACTCTACAGAAATAAATGTTTTCAGCGTTATGCTGATACAGACATTGTCACAAAAACATAGGATATAAGCATCAGTTTATCTACTAAAAAGCTCAATTTATTACAGAACTTGAACAGATAATCTTTTTTACTCTCTGGCAGCATTTTCTGCTGGTATCTGCCCAGTGCTGGCCCCCATTGATACTGACATGCCTTCTGTTGTCTCAGTAGTGGGTTGTGTAAAGATATGGATGCTGTCATTATGTTTCGTTCAAATTATGCTAAAAACAACAATACTGAATTGTGACCATTTCTTATTATTGTATCAACATAATTACATCATTTGGTTCAGTTACGCCTGACAGTAATTATTCATTTATTTATTCATCTGGAAGTGATGCACCCAAATGAATCTAGTAAAATCACATTTTTTCCAGTTATTTCCTACATCCAGCTCTGCTGCTCCAAAGCTCTTAACCTCCACTATGTGTGTTTGCATTGCGGAAACCTCCCTTCCTTTAGCGGCAATTACTTCTCAATTGGCTGCCCAATCTTCTTTCAACTCCCACAAAACTTAACACTCTGTCAGTAAAACACTGAAACCCATGTACACACTAACACAACACTAAAACACTCTCAAGCTCTACCTCTTCACTTTAGCACTGACATATAGCCCTATCATGTCTGTCTGGCTCACTGCCTGATCACTCTATCAGTATGTAATTTGAGCTCCTGCTCAAAGACAAAGTGATTAGGAAATATGATAAAACACACTACACTGTCCAGCAGTGGGGTTTTTTTTGTTCTTGTGTCTCTCAACCCTACCCCGGGGTCATCAATAATTCCCTTAGAATGGATCCATACAGACTATCATGTACGACTGGAGCAGGAAAATTTCATTTGTGCTTATACTGTGACCTCGATCCATAGTCCATCCCTTAAGATACAGGCCTTATTGAAAGTGGCATGTAAGGAGGAAAGATGCAATAAATTAGGTCTGGGATGTGGGGGTCAAGGGTTTTATTATTATTTTAAAAAAAAGAGCAGCTGGGAAAGAACAATTAACTATGCAACAAGAATTTGGAAGAAAATGCATTTTTTTTCCTTTGGTAAGCAGCTTGCTGCTCAGAAAAAGACACACTTCCTCTAATGATCTCAGAGCCAGCACTGCAGCTAAATCCTTGGGAAAGCACTGTCAACAAAGCAATCTAGTCTAAACATACATATACAAATGTACATGTGGCCAATATATCCTAATTATTATTATAACAAATTACATCTAACTAAACTGTGGATATCACCAATACTTATAGAGCACAAAACTACTGCATTTATCATAAAAAATGCATGCTTAGCTTAATTGCAAACCTATTGTAAAAATTAAAAAAAAACAACCACTTTACAGTAATCAAAATTGATTTTTCATGCTTGTTCTTCTTAAACTGTGTACTTTTGCATTTCAATTAAAATTTTTGCCATTTCAACTGGTTTACAAACCTCAAAAAGCAAAGAATTGCAACATATTTTGCCTTATGAACAATTCTTTAAGCATCATGAAGTTATATTTTACTATATAGCTCTCTCCTATGACCGCCATTTAGTATGGCAGGGACTACAGCCCTTACAAGAGGTGTATTGATTGGACTGTATGGTCAGAAAACTCGGCTTCTCTGCTCCCTGCATATTTGGCCATTAGAGTGCCCCTGGGGCTTGGGCTCACGAAGACAAACAGCCTGATAAATGTGTTCTTCATAGAGCTTTTCCTGTCCACTGAGCCACTGTGGAGGCCCTTGATAAAATTACAGAGGGTCCTCATGGAACTACATGGTAACAGGAGGGTTTTCTTCAGGAACTCTGTGAATTTCAGCTCTCAAGTTCCCGTTCTTAAGGAGGCATTTAAATAAACTGGACACAGGGCAGGTCACAGGAAGCACCAGTCTGAGGCCAGGCAGAGTCCCAGCCTTAAAAACAAACCTCCTGAGAGCAGGACAAGAATAGGATCAGGAATGTGGTGCAGCAATCCCAGCAGTATTATGGGAATGTGGATCCTGACACATGTTAGCCCTACAATTTGAAGCTTTACCATTCATGAAATGGGGGTTAATGTAAACAGCAATATTTCATAGGAAGCGGCAGTTCAGAGGGCATGATCTAAGAACCTCATTCTATCTTTTATTTACCGAAGATTAAAGCTGATGGATTAAAACATACAGTAATTTAACCTTAATCCATTGACCACCAATACAACATCTACTAAGCATTCTTCAAACAAAACTCTTTTCTTTTCTGTCAGTCCACACTACAAACACTCAGTAAACATTTAATGTACCTGAGGACACCAAAACAAATGAGAATAACAGTATTTATCCTTGCACTACCACCTGCTAAGGACATAAATACATTAGTAGGTCGATGTGGGATTATAATGCTATTGTTTTGGTAGTAGGAAGAATCTTGCTCCAAAAAAAAAAAACATCAGTTTTCACTGTCAGGAGCTATAGCTGACAAATGAAATGGAAAAAATAAATGAATAAACAGCCTCGGGGAATAGAGAACTACATCTTCCGTTTTTATCTTCTGTGTTACCATGCAGGTCTTCTGTGCGGTTGCAGTTTCTGTTGTTTATACTCATTAAACAGATGCATGCAAAAACACTTCCCTCTTTGCTGAAAGTAAATTCATTTCATTCGTTTCTGGTTAATGCATCACACCAAGAATTCTGTTAAAACATTTTAAGCTAACTAACTCCCAGCCTTAGAGATGTTACTTCAGAACAGTTCATCACACCTGAAATACATAAATTGTGAAGAAATTTTGGTTTTCATTATTAATATGAATTAATATAATTTAGAGATATAAACTACAACTCAGGACAGGACTGGACAGAACAGGGAAGGAAAGAAAAGAAAAGAAAATGATAGGAAAAGGCAGGACAGGAGAGGAAAGAAGAGGACAGGACAGGTCAGAAAAGGAAAGGTAAAAAAGAAAGGAAAGATCATATAACCATTAACACACATTTTTCTATTTCCTGGGAGTGTTCACATGGTTATTACTTGTAAAGGTCTTACTTTACTGTATCCTGTGGATCTCAAAGCTGATTGGAAAGTAACATAATCACAACCAGGTGAAGTGTGTCTGACAGAAAATCAAAGAGTGGCAGTAAAAAACCACACCTGCAACAAGTGCTGAGGGAGTGCTTTGATGCTGGCTCCTTTAAGATGAGAGAGAGTGAGCAACAGAGAGGAAAAGCAAAGCAGCAAAGCAGAGAGAGAGAGAAAGAGAGAGAGAGAGAGATACAGTCTCCTGCTGAGCAAGACTTATTAAAGTTCCCTTGGAAACGAAAGGAGAGAGAAATAGAGAGACACAAAAGTGCCACATCTGCCAGCCTCGCCTCGCCCAGACATTGCGCATTTCTCCACCAAACAAAATGATCAGAAGTTAAGAGCAGAGGACTCATGCTGCTGCATCTTCCCGTCTAGAAATGTTATCCGGGTGAATTCTCATCTGCTGCAGGCTAACAGCTGTCAATCATTCACTCTCATAGGAAAGATACAGAATCAGAGCTCAGATTAAACAATGTACTTATTAGCCTCTCAAACAGGACCACTGCCATAAAAAAGAATATCCATTAAGGTTTTATCATACTGCTGATGAAATCAAGTGTGAGTTTCATGTTGTACTTAACAGCATCACAGTTCAGGAAGCAGCAAAACCCAGAAATAACAAACCACAATGCTATTCGGCAAATACATACAAATGTGGCTCAGAAAATTGTGGTCCAAAAACAATGTTGACTGATTCATACCCAGAGCAATATGGTCTATTCAATCTATACATCTTAAATACCCAGGATCCGTCATTGGGTCCAGGTTTCTATTCTTCCGTTCTATTACTCTGCATCATTTTCCATTTATTCACTGAATAATAAGTCTAGGTTTAGGTAAGCTTGGGAATTTATGTAGATATGATGTCTGTGCTCCAGCATCCAATACAAGTGTGGACCAGCTCATAACAGGATTCAGGACTGTCAGTAATAGAGTTAAGTGTGAGTGCACCCTTAAAGCCAATCCAAAATCAAAACTGCTACCTTGTTACTTCATGTCCCTAGTCATATTAAACACAATAGTCATGTATCACTTAAAATGAGATGTATTGATCATATACTGTGTATAAGATCAAATTCTTGTTTATCGGTTACATTACCATTCACCTGCTGTTGGAAAAATGAACCAACAAAAACTACTCTACTACTATTAAGTGAAAATGTCCAGCTAACACAGAGACCCCCCCTAATGCTGTGTTGCACTTAGAAATACAGAAGGAAAATAAATTATGACTTACAATGAGCTCTAGATGTGCAGAAATAATGTGCAAAAAAAAGTACATTTTTCTTATCCATCAGAAGTGCGTTGGAAAAGAAGTCTAGTTTTCTCCATTTCACCACTCCTCTCTCTTTCTTTCTGGCAGTACTGACTGATGTGAATGTACAGGAGTGTCTGCATTGCTGTTTAAAGAATGACCACATGTAAAAGGAACTTGGCAGAGAACATGAAAGCAGCTGAGAGCAGCTCTGCAGACCCAGTATGAGCAAACTGCTCAGGAGTTAACTTAGGCTAGAATGCATTGAACCAGAGCCCTAGCACCTTCGTCTCATTTGAACAAAGTTCTGAGTTCTGCTACTCTAGCCTGAAGAAAATGTAAATAATTTAAAAAATCTTTTACATCCAAGAAACCACATTTAGAAACCACGCATTCTTTTACATCTAAGAAACCACGCATAGTACACACTACATTGTTAACAGTGGTTAAGGAATATAAGCCTTAGATTAAAAGGATTAACCACTCGATATGATAATCCATCCTGGCAGACAAACATCCATCCACTCTCTTTCTAACATTCACAATGATTCACTATTTTGTGCTGCAGCTGGAATTCTCCTCTGGTTCTGGTGATTTCCACAAAGATAAATGTACATTTTCAGTTCTTCTTTATATTCCATGTCCTTTCTGTTCCTGACATAATATACTTCAGTGTGTCTCACGATTAAGGCAGGCTGAGTGTTTGTTATGTAACATTACCAGGAAAGTAATTTCAAAACACTGTAGTGTGCAGGTAGCAAACCTAGTTTGCATAGTGAGATAAAAGTGTCATCACCTAAATCCAACAAATGACATCATAAAGTAGGCCTGTGTAAGTATTCCTGGTTCTTGCTTAATGCATAAACAAAGACACACTTGCACCAAGCTAGCTATAGAAATACTGTACATATAGACATAGATACAGATAGACATATATTAGTGCACATAACACTTACAATTATCTCCTGTATACACCAAGAGACCTAATGATGCATTTTTGGAAAATGACTATAGGCTGTTTTTATTATTATTTAAATAATAATGTAATTGAATTAAATTAGCTAATAATTGATTTAATAGTGGGTTATGTATGTCATAATTCTTATAATGTGGTTATATGTAAATTAATAAAAAATAATAAATAATATGTACCTTCTATGTTTTTTTCAGATTTTATGCCAATTTAAAAAAACACACACCTTTTGACTATAGAAACCAAACGCTCTATATTCATCATGACATAAAATCACGCTTTCCATAGTTAAGTCCATGCACATGCTTTGTTCTGCAGGGACTGTACATTAAAAATCATGCTAGTTCACAATAGCTCTGAGGTCTGTAAGATATCAGTGACTGCACAAACATGGAAGCCTATCAGTATGTATAGGCATACAGGAATATAATCCACATCTGTGCCTAATAGCGGGCACCTTCTGAAGTGTCTGAGACAAATAAACCCTCTGTAGAGAACACATGGCCGAGTGGCCCCTGCACACTGCACAGAATTCCCCCATAATGCCTAGCTCTATGATCACAGCTGCCAACAAATTCCCAAAGATGGTCTACACTTCACAGACACTGACACAAGCACAGAACCCACAACTAAAGTGTATTTACAGTAATGCATTTTCATAATGCAAGTGTATCCATCCATTACTTCGTAGAAACTGTCCCAAAGCATCAATATATGAGACCACTCATCCATTTCAAAAACATAAACTCTGCACTAGGAGATATTCCAACCAAACAAATGCTTGTTTCAAAAGAATATACATGATATAAAAACCTTTGAGTATGAAACAACTCTTTGCTCTTGGCCATAGGCTGTCTGTTGGCAGTGTACTTTGGGCTTGGACTGTGGGACCAATTCCTCAAGTGGACACTCACTGAGGCCCAAAGTACCCAGCTGGCACACAGTGGGCACCAATCTGTCCATCCATTACCCAGCAACTCCATTACTCAGGGTCAGAATGAAGAATGTACCACCCCGGGGGCCTGCCAGCACCGCACTCCCCACAAGCAGCACTACAAATGGCCTAGGTAGTAACTGTAATCCAATATGGGCTTGGTTCACTCCATAGAGACAATCAATAAAATAAATCAGGATGAAATACGACCCGTGCAGCAGCACAGGTGATAAGAGTCCGTAATGTAAACATAAATGAACCACTTTAATGCACTTTCACTGTCAAGTCAGAATGGGGGTCAAAATAAAACTAAATACCATCAGGATATCAGTGAGCAAAATGATCATGTTATTGCAGAATTCCATTTTCATCCAATTCTTTGTGCTTCTTATTAATACATTTTATTGTTTATTTTATTTTCAGTTTGTATGCTTTTTTGTTTTTATTTACATTATGTGTTTTAAAAGGATATATTTTATATTCCATCAAACAGACATCATTCTTACAAAAGTATTTTAATTCATGCAGTATTCTTTGAAAAACATATGGAGTGAAATATTGAACTCCCTAAAGAATATGTTAAATAAAACCAAAGAATTGTGCACATTTGGGGAGTACTGTTCATAGTCTCTGAGAACTTCACTGTTGTCTGAGACCGTTTCCCATTTCCTGTTGCCCTGGGATATAAATATGAGGTTACACACATGTAAAAACCCACTGCGATCCATTAACATGAATAAAACCAAAGAGTTGTCATCTCAAATGAGACATATGGTTTATATAAAATATACAACATGCTCCATCTCTGCGGATGAAATACTACAGAGCCCAGCTTCAGCCAGAGCCATAATCTTCAACCCTCTGGGTCACTGTGACTTTTGGAAGAAACACTCTGCATCTGTTCTGATGGTCTGTGACTTTTGCTAGTCACTCTGCTGTTGGGTTCTCACTGGGAATCAAGCCCAAAAGCATTCTCTGGAACCTTCTGTGTCAATTATTTCTGCTCATTGCTACTGAAGCGGTGAAAACAACTGAGATGGAATGTAGCTGTCACGAGGGAGAGAGAGAGAGAGAGAGAGAGAGAAAGAGGGAGAGGAGAGCAAAAGAGAGAGAGAGAGAGAGAGAGATAGATAGAGGGTGACAGAGAGAGAGAAAGAGAGAGAGAGAGACAGAGGGAGAGAGGGAGAAAAAAGTGAGGGAGTGAGAGAGCAAGAGGGAGAGAGAGAGTGTTTGCATGGATTGCTGAGTTGCTTCTTTACATTAACTCTCAGTGAGATAATGACCATGCTGATAGTTGTGGCACACTGAGCTCTTTGAGCTGCCATAGAAACCATGGCAAACAGGTTTGTAGGATTTGCATATCTTCACTAGCTGTCTTCGTCCCTTTCGCATCTTATGCGTTTCCTTACAGACGTAGCTTCCCAGCCTCACTTCTGTCTGGAAGGTGATGATTCAGACTAAAAGCGTCTAGCTCCTAAACTGCCTAACCCTCTCATCTGTATGGCTGCCAGATAGAAAAGTGCTCTGAGGGAAAGCCAGAGATTTACTGGGTTGTGAAAGTGAAATGAAAGGCAAAATGCAGAGAAAACTCCACAGATCCATGGACTTCTTCTCCTTTGAGGTGATATTTCAAGGATATTGCACATTACATCCCCTTCAATCTCCAGGGCTATAATGACTAACACAAAAGGTCCACTATGTGTGGATCTACAGACCATACATGGTCTGAACAGCATCAGATAAAGTGCCATGATTCCCATCAGGACAACTGTTCAAAAGAGCCTCATATATAAACCATGGTGAACCAACCATCAGTTAAAAACCAAACATTACACATAGCACACATAACGTGTGTGTCTGTCATCAGACTCTAGTGCATCCCTACTGCATCACTACTCATCTCTGTCATTGTCTTTAATTACAAAAGGGATTTCCCCTCTCCCAGGACTCTTTCTGGAGCCTATTCCCACCATTCCCATTTGCCCTTGGATCTCAGTTTCTACAGCCATTCTCACACTTTTCACCAGGACCATTTGTTCTCCATCTGCTGCTGCACGTCCACAGTGTCATCAGTGTCATGCCATGCTCAGACTCTCTCTCCCCCCCGCCCTCATTCTGTTTCTTGCTCTCTCTCTCTCTATCTCTCTCTAAATGTTTCATCTTGAACCCACAGCTCCAACTCACTTCGTATGCGAGCAATCTCCAAATGACTACAAACTGCAAATTCCACTTTTTGAAATATTTCTGGAGAGCTTATTTTGACATACTGAAGTGAAAGTGA
>JBBPDH010000136.1:15420912-15434943 GCA_037974565.1 Clupeocharax schoutedeni
TGCAGCCCCATCAAATACCTGGTTTGGCTCGTTTTACTTCAGTAAATTAAATTAGGTGTGCTGATTATGGAATTTTACTAATTCACTCGAAGACTGGAGGCACTGAGGAGAAACCTGGATCCAAACCTGTGTTCTTCTAACCAGTTCACAAAATATTGACTACTTTTTAGAAAAAAAAACTTTGATACTTTTTACTGCTTACTTGTTTGGTTGCATTTGTTCTATTATTCAGGTGTGATTTTGCTGGCAGAAAGAAGCCCACTGCTGATACAAATGTCTTCAAACAATTTGCACAGGTGCCTAAGACTTTTGCACAGTACTATATATACAGACTTACAGTACTGTATATATAGCCAAAAAAATACTTGCGTGTGTGTTTGAGCGCTTTCTATATTGGTCTGCACCATTAATGACGTCTGAGGGGTGCTTTTTCTAAAAGTATTTTCATTTGTTCATGTAACGCTTACACGCAATTAATTCAAATGTCTAGTTAATATAAAACACTTCCAAACAGCATATAAAGTGAAAGGCCCCCTTTATCTTCTGTAGATAAGACATTAGGCAGTGCATCGATACTAAAACAGATGGTATCTTCCAGCACGTAGCAAAAATGATAATGGCCGTTGCTATCTGGCTTCTGGAGTCAGGTAAACATTAAAGAAGAATTGACGCATGAAGCAGGAAAACATGGACACGGCGAGAAATGAGATGGAAAGAAGAGACGATAAAGAGGTCAGCAGAGATGTGAACATGTCAACAACGGAGTACTGCAAGAAGCTTCAGGAGTGGATGTGGCAGTACTACTGTGGCTATGCGAACTGGCAGAGTTGGATGTTGATGTCGGCTCTGCCCTTTCCTCCGTGTTTCCCTCTTCAGTCTGGCAGCCAGCACGCCACGGACTCTTCTGCCCCTCTAATCCCCACATCCTCAGACCTTGCCAGCTGGTACAACCAGCTCACTGCTCCTCCACAGTCCAATGCCACACCCAATGCTAACGCCGGGAGCCTTTCTCCCTCCACCCCGGCAGCAGCAGGTCCAGTCCCGGCGCAGCTCAACGGAAACGCCCCGGGGCAGCAAGGAGGTAGCCAGTTAGCTTCTTAGCTAGTTGCTTAGTAGAATATCTTATCATTTTGTTGGCATTGAAATACACTGTATTGTACAGTGCAAATAAATTAATTTTGCAGCTCTGTAGTTGGACAGCTGCTTGCCTAGTAGTTAGGGAGTTGCCCCTGCAATCAGAAAGTCTTGGGTTCGTATCCAAGGACTGACAGAGGCACCAATTGGGTACTCTTGAGCAAGGCGTCGTCCCCACTCAGCTATGTTGTTGGCAGCCCGGGAATGTGTTACTTCACTCGGTGAATGGATTAAATGCAGAGAACAATTTTGTGCTGTTTGCATATGACAAATGGACACTTTACCCTTTTAGATGCTTATCTATTGTCAAGATACGTTTAAAATATATTCAACAAATTAGAAACTGTCATATAAATTTCAGAATATATAATCTGTACCAGAATATACCAAGTACTTAAGGGGACTGAATGATTAAATACATGACTTGTAACGTGGATGTGGTTAAGAAATAACTAGAACTAGAAGTGTTTTACCGTCAGGTGGATTAACTTATGATTTTGCATAATGTTCCATGTTCTCAAGCTTAGCCACAAACTAGCTAATTTTATACCTATTAAAACTAATATGCAACTGTGGTCCTGGAGGACGATATTTAATCAATGTATATTGCTTGGATGACAATAAAGCTCTACTTACTTTATACCCTGAATGCTTATACTGTCCCACTACAGATCAGCAGGCCTGTCTGTGCATGAATAAAAGTTCATGCTTGTGCTCAGCATAAGTTGATTAAGTTTACTTAAGTTTATTATCCCATGCTTGAGCTTCCTAAGTATTTAATGCCAGAGGTCTGCATTTGGTAAAATGGTGTCTACATGGGGAAGTTGGAGGGCTAGTGTTTAGAGGGTTGCCCCTGTGATCAGAAAGTTGTGGGTTCAAATCCCAGGACTGCTAGGGCCACCACTGAGGTACCAATGAGGAGTGTACCTTGGCCACACACTGCTCCCCGGGCATTGTGTTTATGGCTGCCTGCTGCTTTACTTGGTGAATAGGATAAATGCCGATAATTTCGTTCACACTGTGTGCTGTGGTGTTGATGTATGACATTTCACATTTAGATCTCTTTTAAACATGGGTATAAAATATGTACACCAGATAAATAACACAAAGCGTGATGTATCAGCTGTACTAGAACAGGACAGTATTTAAGGAGACAGAAAAAAAAATGTCTAAGTGCAAGCAGCATGGGTGTGATAAATATACAAATAAGTGTCTTACTGTTATGTGTATTAGCTGAACAATTTTGCATCATGTTCAGTGTTCTCAAGCGTTTCCTGAGGTGATTTCTCTCTTCGACTGCCACAAGCAAGCTTATTTATAAATAATTAAACTAATATCTGAATGCCTGTACAGTCCCACTACAGAGCATCAGGACTGTCAGTGCATGAATAAAAGTTCATGCCTTTGTTTAGCATAAGCTTTTAGGGAAAGAGATTACCTCAAGTTTATTGTTCCCAGCTTGAACTTTCTAAGTATTTAATCCCAGAGGTCTTTATTTTGTGGTATGTACATTGTACCAAAGCAGGGTCTTTGTTTTGATTTCTATTTTAGGTAGAGAGTACACCATTCCCTCCCCTTTACACAGATTTCTAGCTGAGATGGTAGACTTCTTCATCCTCTTCTGTGTTAAAGCAACCATAGTCTTGTGGATCATGCATTTAAGTGGAATGAAGTAAGTCACAATACGTTTCTGTAATGTGTAATTAATAGTCGACTGAGTATTTCATCTGTTATTGTATTTGTATTTTAGTAATACACGTCGTTATTATAACGATGTGTTAAACCATTTCCTTTTGATCATCTATGTCCACAGAGACATTTCCAAAGTTGTAATGCAGTTTGTAGTGGAGGAGATAGATGAGAACACATCTCTGGAGGACCTGCAGAAGATGATGGCAGTGGCTCTGGTGTACAGGGTCTTGGTTTGTTTTTATGAGGTGAGTGAGAGTTGTCTGCACATTTGTCTCTCTCATTCAGACACTAAAGTGAGACATTGTTGAAGATGATTAACGCCAGACCTAGTCACTGTTTAATGAGCTGTATTGTGAGCGCATATTGTTAGATGATCTTTAAAACTCTGTAACAGGGTTCCAAAATAGCAGTAAATAAATGCTGCAACTGGGAAAATAAACAATATCCTATTATCCATTATTGTTTACATTACTGTTTTGTACAGTCTAGAGTAACTGCTCTTAGTGACCCACTGCACCACATGGTTTCAAGTATTCCTTTAACTCATCAACTGATTAGGGATTAGGAAGCTCTTAGGGAGCTGGATCAGATGGATTAAGGCAGGGAATAAATGAAAGGGTGCAAAGATGTGGGTCACTAGGTGCTGGATTTCGAATATATATCGAATATTTCTATAATTGCATAATCAATTACATAATTGTTACTTTTATGTTTGATTCAGATTTGTGTCATAGCAGGTTTAGCTCTGGATTTACAGCTGTTTTTCTGTTTGCTACAGTATCAGCAATACTATCACTTTTCAGCAAAGTCAGAATTACAATACACTGATTAGCCAATACATTGTAACAGCTCACAGTGATTGCCTTGTTACAACTGTGCATGTCAAGGTCTGGTAACAAAACTGGTTCTCATAGCCATTGTGTTGGATGTGTGAAGAATCGACAAACGTAAAAACTAGGAATGCACCGATCGTAGTTTTCTTGACCGATTCTGATTACCGATTTTTTTGTAAGTGTGATCGTCCGATGCCGATTTTTCCGATACAGATTTTTTCCCCAGATAACAGAAAATTAGAGCTGCTGCATGTAGTCGACAACAACGACACAAAAAAATGAATTTCAACTTTTTTAATGCAACGTGCTAGTTACTTTCCCTGTTTACTGGGTACTTTTATAATAGTGACATATGATAGTGGCAGCTCTGTAGCAAATACAAACAAAATCTAATTTTCTTAAATATAAAGCTTTTTTTTTTCATATCAAATTTTCTTTACCAATTTAAATAAATAAAATGTAATACATAATCAAATAAATAACCCCCCTAAAAAAGATCGGTTTGAAATCAGCAATACTTGTGAGTGATTGGCTGATTACCGATCAGGCCGATCAGGCCAAAAATCGGCTGTTTCCGATCACTGGCCGATCGATCAGTGCATCCCTAGTAAAAACATGAGCGACTTTGACCAGAGCTAAAGCATTACAGCCAGAGATTTCATTAGGAGCATTGATGCATGAAGATGACAAAGGCCATCCTGTTCTGGTTGAACCACTGTGGCAAAAGTCGCCTAAATCTTTCATTCTAGTTATAGAAAGAATGTGTCACAGTATACAGTGCATCGCATTCCTTTTTCAGAGTGTCCCTGCTAACTCCTGTCAACGATTGTAAGCATAATAATAATACATTTTATTTGAGTGTGCCATTCTAATACCCAAGGTCACCTTACAGAGAAAACAAAATTACAATAAAACAATCAAAATAGCAAAACAATAAACAAGATCTGCAGTGAGCATGCTGTCACGCATCAGACATTTGTCTCATTTTCTTTGACAGGCGTTCCTTTGCGAAATCCTGGATCTAGGCATTCACACTGTTGTGAATTTGGCACATACTGTCTTCTAAAAACCATTACATACCAGGTACAACTCCTCATAGGAGGAGAATGTGTCCTGCCACACTGTGCACAGATTGATTGGGAATGGTTTGAAGAGTCTACAGATTGCATGGAATTGCCCCAGAATCCAGACTCCTCAGATTTCAGTCCAGTCTAGCATTTGTGGGATGTGGTGGGACAAGTCTGACCTCTTATGACTCCTTGCAACCTATTTAAGGATCTGCTGCTAATATCTTGGTACCAGACACCCTCAGAAGTATTTTGTAGGCCATGCTTGTGTGAGTTGGAACTGTTTTGGTGGCACTAATAGTGTATTAGAAAGGTCATAATACATGTATCTCTTATTCAACTTAATAATAAGGTAGAGATTGCCCATTTGGAGTGTGCACTTTTGACTGTTTTTCCACTTAAAAATGAAACAGAATGCAAGGTTTCAAGGTATATAAACCATGGAGGATTTTTGAGGGTTTACTGTGTACTCCTGTTACCTTTCACACTAAATTATGACTTTTTAAACTGTGTGGTGTCAAGTTCCTTAAACCAGACTGAATCATCTTGTTGTTCTCTAGATCATCTGTATTTGGGGAGCAGGAGGAGCAACACCTGGGAAATTCCTGCTTGGCCTTCGAGTTGTTACCTGTGATTCTACAGTCTTGGTACGACCCAACCGTGTCCTGGTGGTACCGGCATCTAATGTTACCCTATCTGCGTGAGTAATGTAATTTTATCTGGCACCCATATATCAAGAGCTGTATATTATGCATTTGTGCAGGTGTTTGTGTAATATCTTATGTCGGTCCTATGCCTGTTTTCACCCACAGTTCTACTGTGCGAGCCTTGAATAAGAACTTATCCATCGCGTTCCTCTTCCCTGTCTTCATCACACTGCTCTTCTTCCAGCACAACAGGACTGTGTATGACATTGTGGCTGGAACCATCGTAGTCCGGCGTAGAGGGGCAAGATGACCAGGGCTGTGCATCCCAGAATGCCTCTGGCTGAATATGTCTTTAAAAAAACCTCATAGTATTGTTGATGATGGAGTATAACTCTACTAAAGCCTGAAAAACTCTACTATGGCCATGGATTCTTTCCATATCTTTTTCCTTTAAATGTGTTTGATTAGTGCACATTGCGGCTTTGTATTGATTTTAATTGTTAAATACAGAGGTGCTTGTTAATTTTTGCATTAAGAAATATTTAAGGAAAACTCTTCCTTAAGTTCTTGATGATGCTAGGCAATATGCACTGCCTAATTTAGCATTTTCAGTGAAAGATTTTTGACTTATTTATGTTTTCATATTCAAATTATTTGCCTGGTATCAGTCTTGTCCACTTTATTCACCAAAGGGTTTTCTTTAGTGTTATCCAGCATCAGATTTTACACACCAGCCAGATGCGGCTGCTGTGAGTTGCATTGAAGTTGAGCAGCTTAGCCTGATGTTTGGCAAATGTCTGCCCTGCTCTCATCCTGTGGAGTACATTCTTTTATCGCATGCCGCTGTCTGGACTGTTGTGCTCTTGCTAGAGCCATTGCTCTTTGGAAGGCGGTGAACACTATCTTTGTCATGGTTTCTTATTATTTCCTCTGTTCTTAAAAGGTCTACCACATTTGTTTAAAAAAGGGGTGCTACAAATGTTCTTTGGGCAATGCCAGAGAATCTACAGGCTCTAAAAAAGAAGAGTATAGAACCGTAGTATTAGTATAGGAAATTAGTATTGAATAGTATAGGAAATTAGTAAAGGATGCTTGTCTCCAGACCAAGAGGTCATGGGTTCGAAACCTACCTTTAGCAAAAACCACCACTACCTGAGCAAGGCTCTTAACCCTAAGTTGCTCCAGGGAGACTTTAACTAGAAAATGGAAGACACTTTGAAAAAAAGCGTCTGATAAATGCCGTAAAGTAAACCATCACACAATAGTCTTTCTCTCAAAACTCTTTTTTTAAATGGTTCTTCCATGGCATTGCTTAAAAAAACCCTCATCTGTGGCACCTTTTATGGGAGGGCACCCTACTGTCTGTATAAAAGCCATACCTCAAAAACAACACTCAGTGGAGGTTTCTGATTTATCTGCATTACCTTTTGCGGAACATTTATTGGTTTGTTTATATTATATATTTATAATGCAGTGAAAGATACAAAGTTTTTTGAAACTCATTGCTGCAATCATTGTGATTTGAACAAATTTAGTAAACAGAGAGTAAAAGTAAAAGTGTTGCCACTTTCAATGGACGTAATGATGATAAAATGATGCCGCCCGTTATTCTGTGTGAGGCTGATCTGGGCCTTATAGTGTATGTCAGATTAATTTTACTTTTTTGCAAATATTTTTATTCAAAATACATGTAATTAACTTATTTGTCAGGATGAGTGTATTTTTTCCTTTGATTGATTTTGTGGCCTATTACTCCCGCAGGCCCTTCATTATCAGTTCTTAAAGAGTTAAGAGAAATGGATTTATCCTATTTGTGCATAAATAATTTTATCTTACCTAATAGTGTTTCATTGGATTATTTGCCACCTGGCAACATACCATCATTTAAGCTTCATAGCAAATGGATTGGCAGTGTGGACCTTAAAATAAGAATGTTTTGATGAAGTGAAATGGTTCATTATAAATATATTGCACTTGTACAATGATCAAATCAAACACCTTTGTATGAACGGAGATGAATTTTGCTCTCATGTCCACTAGAAGGTGCAATTTGTACACAAGTTAGTCGAGTGCCAACTGTCTCATTGAGTTCCAATATGAAAATGCCTTTCTCTTACACACTCCAATGACCCTGACTCATAGTGGCAGTCTCGAAGCAAGCCAACAAAATAAGCCTTCTTTTCATATCCTGGCCAATCAGGGACAATTGCTGTGAAAGGAATGATGATTTTAATCTTTTGGCATAAATAAAAAGTCAATAACCCAGCTGCCCTGTTCATTTCTCTCCCCGTTTCTCCTGCCTGGACTCACCGGAGATGTCTCAGACCCACAGACATTCTTCATAATTAGAACCTCATGGGTCAGATGAAGAAAAATGGGGACATATTTGCCTCTGAACACACACACACACACTCTTATGCACTCATCCACAAAAGCATGCAAACAATGCTTTGCTGTGACGAAAAAACAAGCATTTTATTTTCTAAAGCATGAAGTGTTCTACTTTGTCACTAATCCGCAAACAGAGTACATCTGCATTAGTGTAAGAATAAACTTTCATGAGTAATTATGGAGGGTCTGTTCTGACACTGCACACATTAACTCAATGCGACTTTTCTCCAGTGCTCACTCACTTTTAAAACGCAGATCATAGATCTTCATGTGCATCATTAAAATGGTTTTGTTTAGACACCCCTGTTTGAATTATTGGTTTACTTTGTAAAAATATGTTAAAACATCATTTTAATATGTTAAATATGTTAAAACAACAAGTGTGCCATTTTCTGTATATTGTAGTTCATAATAATTGTGTTCTCGGTTTAATTTTATTAATGAACATATTGGAGCAAATAAACCATATCTGAATAAGATTTTGAGATCAAATGGAGCCCTGTCTCAAAAACACAGGAACAGCTTCAGAGACAAAAGATTATGTGAAAACAAGAATTTGAACTGTTACATCATACAACGTAATATGTCCAGGCACAGGAGTTATGAGAAAGCATGGGAAATACCCTGATTTTCTGCATGAAAGACTCGTAGCAAACCGTTTGATCTGACCTAAATCACAATAATAAAGAAAGTCTTATGTAACAATCAGCTCCATGTTTTACACTGACAGGTCTTTGCTGAGCAGTGTTGTCAGCATTCCCGTATGTTTTAGCACTTTTGATCTTGGCTGATCTTTTTCATTCTCTTTAATTTCTTGGAATGGGGAAGCACGGAGTCATAAATATAACAGAGCGTCTCTTCTTTCCAGGACAATTTAAGTTCTTGAAAAGTCAGCACTTGTATAATATGGTAACAATCTGTGGGTCATGATTCATACAGAATCAGATTTCAGGACAAAGAGGCATTCAGGACAGATAAAGTGGGTGGCAACAGATGGATTCTGACAGCTGGCATTGTGAGTGATGGATTCTGTATTGCATTTCCAGTCAGGCCATATATTTAGGGATCCTGTTGCCCAGTAATGCACTTTAAATGCTTGCTGCGGAATGTCAGGTAACCAAATGATGTGTACAGTCTGATATACTGTATATGTGTTGTAACTGCTCATATATTAGGTCTTTGTCTTTACATCAAATATGCAGTGTGCACTAGGGGTGTAACGGTACACAGATGTCACGGTTCGGTACGTACCTTGGTTTTGGAGTCACAGTTCGGGACCTTTCACGATACAGCAAAGTTAAGCAATAACAAGTTCTAAAGAATGAGGCTTGGTTTGTTTTTGTTTATTTTAAATAAACAGCAGTGTATTAACCGGTAAACACAACACTCTTGCTTATATTTTTATGTATGTGTAAGGCAGCACTATTGTAGGTGGCACTATTGCACCACACTATTACTCAAGTTTATGATTTACTTGCGCTTTTTGGTCCCTCTTCTTGTGACCCATGTACTGTGGCGGTTTGGTACGAATACATGTACCGTTACAGCACTAGTGTGGTTGGTAAATGGTTTCTAAAGTATACATTTGTTATGTAGAAAACTGCGAATGTCTTAGCTATACAATTTCTATACAATTTGTATAAAGCCATTTTTCTCAGTGTTAATGCATAAATGCATTTTTCTGATAGCAAAGTTAACATTGGAATTAATGCAAACAAACAAGAAAGTAGTAAAAAGGAAAGCTGGTAAGAAAAACACTGGGTTGGTTCCAAATTGCTCCTGTGAAACTCCATCAGCAGCTCCTGATTTAATTTAATAAAAAACTGATTCTAACCAGGTTTCAAAGGGAGACTACAAGTAATAGCCGGCTTCCATAAAGAACATAATATACTGACATAAAAACATTATTTACAGTAGAATGTTATTTGCATTCATTTAGTTTTATCTTTAGTACTAGTAATGTGAAAAAAAAACACTCATCTAAACAGTTATCATTTTTTGCCCAGTACTGTACATTTTGCACTGTAATGGTGTGCTCATATACTTATTTTGATAACTACAGCTTTATTTAGAGGGTGTAATCCCAGGAGGATTACAGTGGAGGTGAAGAGGACATGGATGCATGTGCCAACAAAGTCTTAAAAAGACTCATTCCAAACTGCAAAATTGCACATTCAAATGTACGTAAATGTATTGTATACATTAAGTAACTACAGCCTACTACTTGTACTAACTACAGCCTACTAGACCCTACAGCCTACTACAGCCTAACTACAGCCTACTACCTACTACTTTTTAATTAGGTTTTTAGGTTCACACTCAGTCCCATGATTTTATTTTTTTTAGGAAGCATTATTGTAGAATTGCTTTGTGGATAATTATTTTGTCTTGCTTACTGCTGTAGTAAAATCTTAACTAAAGAATTCCTGAAGAAAATGTTTGATTGACCAAACTGTCCTCTAAGGTCCCATTTAATTCCTTTTTTGAACATCCATGTTTGTTACTATAATTCGAATTTTCAGGTTTCAGGTTTCCTGTAAGCTTTTGTATCACCTCGTAGAATGAAAGAATGAATTGTGTCATAAATGTGTCATAAAACACATTAGGAATGTGATAAATAACTTCTTAAACATGAAGAATGTTAAAATGTTCGATTCCTTTTTGCCTGTAAATAGCTTTGTCTGCAGTGTTTGGGGGTGACTGAAAAAAGTCAACATTCGTGTCCCTCTAGTCCCTCGCCCTGCTGATCTAACAAACCTCACTCAAGCAAACAAACCAATGAATGATCCCTGAAGATGGAACTGGAGATTTCGTTGAAGGGAAACTGGGGGGCCAAGTTGATGAGAGCATTATGAAATCAGTACTGACACGGACAATTGATTCAATTTCTCGTCTCGGACCAAGGAAAAGAAATAACCTGAACACCACCCACCACCCCACCCATCTGTTTCTTCTTGTCTAATGTAATTCTTATTGAGCTGCACATCTGCTCCAGCAGGGCCACAGAGCCTGGCAGGACCACTGCTTCTCAACTGCCGTCTCCCTCTATTTGTTCAGCAGCAGTGTTTCAGGTATAGATGTGAAAGTGTCCCTCATCCTTGTAGGAGTAAGATTTTCATGTGTGTGCAGAGAAAACGGAAAAAGTACACATCAGTCACACAGCATTACGAATTTAAGTGTTCTTTATGTCTCCTATAGAGGTCAAACCGTATCTGCCATACGTACTGTACTTTTCCGGGACTAGACAACTTATATGACCTGATATCTGTTCAGGCCATTCCTAGAATGTGACATGCAATTATCTTACAAAAATATTTACTCTTCTTCGGTCAATATGGAACATCCTACATGTGTATGTGTGATGTGAGAATCATTTACCATTAAGCAAACACAGTGAAGTTATTACCCTCTGTGCCACAGCAGTAATTTCAGTGGAGTTAATGCCATACGAATGAGAGCTCACTTTGCGTTTTTCTTGTTGCGACATAGTAACATGTCATCAGCGCAGAATTCGATTTGTTCTGTCATCTCTGGTGTGCGTGCAAGAACAGATCCTCATTAAACGGGCTATTGTTTTCTGTCTGCTGCTGTACTCATTGTGCACTAGCAGCTGGGAGTCAGGTGAGGGGAGCGCTGCAGTGAGGTGGCTAATTAGGAGATATCACAGAGAGGGGTGCTGGAAAGAGAGAGCCTGTGAAAATAACAAGCCCCTTCGACACAGGAAGGAAGCAGCCTGCACTGATCCCTCTGTAAGCGCCGCTACACAAAACCTAGCACTGGAAAACTGATGCCTCTTATTAGTGAGGTGTGTTTTGTGCTGCTGAATAATACAGAACAGCTTTGTGTTTGACTTAACTGTATATATCCCAGCTTGATATGCAGCCTGACCTCAATTTCCTGAGGCTGAAATGACTTCAAACATGATATAAAACCAGTACACTCTTGGTTTTTGGCTTGGATGTATATTTCTAAGGAAAACCATTGATTTGATTTGTACAGAACTTTAACATGACGTGGAGGTTCTATAACCATTAAAAGGGTCTTTATACATATCATGTCTAAAATAAATGGTTACAGCATATTCACCAATCCCCAACAAACCCAGCCATTTGCGTTTCTGTTCCGGAGTAATAACTTGAAAGTCATTCACTTTGAAAGGAGCAGTACATCATGAGACAGAGTGGTCTAGAATAGTGTGAATGCTGGGAGAGAATTCTAAAATTGTGCGACGCAGGTGGAGTTCTAGAACAGTAAGAATCAGTGGGAACATCCTGGAACACTGAACAAAAGAAAACATCAGAAAAGCGTTCATTAGGGACAACACTCCAGAACAGTGTGAATGCCATGTGGACATTTTGGAGCAAAGTGAATGGAGGGAGCCTTCTAGGATTGTATGAAAGAAGAATATTCTAGAACGCTATGAATACAGGGAGAACACTCTAGAACAATATGAACAGACAAGAAGACTATTAAACAGCATGAATACCAACTGATCATTCTAGAGCAGAGTGTATTGGAGGATTGTGTTAAAGAGGAAAAATAGAACACTAGAATTCTGTACATACACAGAGAACATTCTAGAACAGTGTGAACATGGGATAACATTTGTCAAACAGTGTGAATATGAAGAATTTAACAAGAATGTAGATTCCATGTGAACATTCTAGAGCACAATAAATTGGAGGGGCACATTAGAATGAAATGCAGAACATTCTAGAACAATGTAAACATGGAAAACATTGTAGAATAGTGTGAACAAGGGATCAAAATTCTATAATGACTCACAGGTACGGCACTCTAACTGATTCGGGCTGCTTGATGTGTTTTGGTGGAAAAAAGAACCCTCCATGGCACCTTTTTTTTTTAAGATTAAGCTCTCTGGTTTATGGTGAATTCTGATGAAGTGTCAATTCCTTCATCACTGATATCCTGTCAGTAGAATTTAACCCCAACTATAATCACATCCATGTGAGCAAAAGTGCTTAGAGTGGTCTCAGATCGCTGCCGGGCACGATGATCCAGCCCAGCCTTGTTGGGGATAATCCGTGGATTTTCCCCCGCACTGGTTTTCAGAACAACAAAAAATGTCTGTGTCTTTTCTGCTCCACATAAAGGCTTCTTAAATAGCCTCCATTAATCCAGCTGCATTACTAATCACCAGTTTCTAACCATCATTATCTCTCCAAGAGCTCAGACACACAAATAAAGCTGAAGCTGGCTTTCAAGATCCTTCTTATTCTTTGACCGTCTGTCTGTCCCTGCGTGAGCAGAGACACTGACTCTCCTCTGACTGAAAAGCAGGATTTGAGTCTTTTTTCAAGGAATGATGACTAGATCTGCATGAAAATCTGTGTCACTGGGTTCTGTTTATAATGCAATAGTGAGCCTCACTGACCCCATTTACAGACTCTGTGCTGAATAGACCTGAGAGTTGTTTCAGTTAAACCTGAAAATATTCACAGCTAAAATTATACCTTGGCAAGTGACAAAAAAGAAGTGTAGGCAATATGTGTAATATTAATGTAATATTTCATATGCACATGGCGAACACGCAAAGGTACATTTGATATTCTTTGTTTCAGTGTACTTTTTTATATTTTATATGATCACTCAAATTATTATAGAAGCAGGTTGAAGTTTTCTGAATAATTTTACAGTATTCTTACAGTGTCATATTTACTATTGACTAAATGAACAGCTCAGCAAAAGATCTTACACAGTCTTACACCAGATGTAAACAGCTGAAACCTAAAAAAAAAAACTAACAAGACTAATAAATACACCCATAAAAGGTTTACGTTTACGGCATTTAGGGCAGTTGGATGGCCTAGTGGTTAAGGCATCTGCCCTGTGACCAGAAAGTCCGGGTTTGATCCCCAAGGTTACTAGGCACCACTGAGGTACCCTGAGCAAGGTACCGTCCCCGCGCACTGCTCCCCGGGCTGCCCTCTGCTTCACTTGGTGAATGGGTTAAATGCAGAAGTTGAACTGAGGTGGTTCAGACTTGTGGACATAGTGTAGGACACATTGAGACTTATTGTGTACCCTGTACCTCAACACACTATGTTCATGATTTGCATTATTTTGCTTTTTATGAGAGATACTAGCCATATATTTGCTGAAAAAGATCTGTGTGACTATTGACTTCTAGTGCTTATAAAAAACATAAGCCTCATAAACTAAAAAGACAAAAACTGCCTTGGGTGACGCATCACATCTGGGGGAATTGCTAAAAATGACCTAAATTGGATTTTTTTACTGAACTAC
>JBBPDH010000136.1:15485464-15500017 GCA_037974565.1 Clupeocharax schoutedeni
GATTGATTGATTCTGTGGACAGGTGTCTTTTATACAGGTGACTAGTTAAGACAGGTGTCTTTAATGAGGGTGACTAAATGAGTAGGAGTGTCTAAACATTCTGTGGGAGCCAGAACTCTTAATGGTTGGTAGGGGTTCAAATGCTTATTTCCCTCAATGAAATGCAAATCAGTTTCAATCTTTTATTTAAAGTTATTTTTCAAGTTTCCTTTTGATGTGCCACTGTTAAAATAAACCTATCATTAAAATTATACTGTTCTGAGACTTTTCATTTCTTTGTCATTGGACAAACTTACAAAATCAGCGAAGGTTCAAATAGTTATTTCCTCCACTGCAGCAGATAATGACCATCCCAAGTATCTGGGTGTCACCTTGGATAGGTCACTCATGTACAAAGACTCATGTACAAATTACGCTGGGTAATTTATGAGCGAAAAATTGGGTTACTTAATAGGAATGCCCCTTACCCCTTTTCATTCGCCCTCTCCTTATTCTCCTAGGCTTGACTTTGGGTTTTAAGCCTGAACCTGAACCAGGATTGAGAAATACTGCTTTATATCACTGAAATTGGCATTCTGTTCCATGTATGCTGGGAGCAGGAGAATAAGAGCAGCATTTCCCAGAACCTGAATCGTGATAACATGGTTTGCGTTAAAGGGGCATTTTGGTTCTGTTGTAATACCTGTAATTCTGTGTAGAGCTTTCTGGAATTTGTCTTTTTTGTTTTAATGTGCTTGAGTTGAAGTCTTACATTCATTTATATATATAAAAAAAATTGAGCCGTTTGATATAGTGCAGCTATTTTAGCCCTGCTCTCTTTAAGACGCAGGCTGTATGTGTCGGCCTGGCCGTGCATACAAATGAACTCAGAGGGCCTGTTCTACAACACATACTCTCCATCTCTAAGTTTCATTGCTGTCAGAACTAAACCTTATGGGTGGTTCTCTATATGTGATCCTCTCTGTATTTGTGTTCTCATGCATTTGTGAAATGTCATGAGTGAGGGTCAAAGTACAAACCAATTCAGGGTTTGTATCTTCCCAAGAGCAGGTCAAATACCTCAAAGCGTCCTAGATTTATGGAAGGTGACTTTTGACAAGAATGCATTTTGTTGTCAATATCTCTTCTCACCCGGATTCACCTATTTTTATTCAATTTATACAATTGGTGTATTGGGTAATTTTTTGGATGTTTCAGTTGGCTGACAATGCAGAGTCACATGCCCCAAGCTGAGCTGTAATTTTAGCAAGAACTCTGACACTCCAAATACAGTTTGAGCGAATGCATCCTCACATGCAAGCAGTATTTTAAAATACAGTAGCCATTTACACTTTCTTGAAATTTCATGATGAATGGGCCAATAGAAATAATCCAAAATCACTTAAAATCTTGCTCAATTAAAAGTTGGAAATGTGTTTTCCTTTCCCCATTTTAGGAGGTACGAGCTGGTTCGAGATTGCATATCAACAGCGGTGATTATATCTGTGATGTCCACATTGAGTTCACAATCAGCCAGATTTAAGGGATAGTTCAGCTAAAATGAAAAGTAAGGGGTACTGTTAGCATAGTGCCAAATGTATGTCAGCGTATTCACGCTCCTAAATTGTTTGAAGTGAGTGTAGTGGAGGTTTGGTCATGTTGTTTGTATTTTTATTGGTATGGCTTAAACCTCCATTGCTTGTTAGCTACTGCTTGAACTACAGTCTATCCCTGATGCCCAGTACCATTATCTCTTAGATATTCTTTTTAGGTGTGCTTTATGCCTTTTTTATACATGGCAGTGAAATACAAATTTTTCATCTGTTCCTCTATTGCTTGTCTGGTTTTTCATTTCTTTGTAATCTATCTGCACTTTAGAAACAGCAGGTAGGATGAGATGGTACAGGTAGGTTGATGAAAATGTAACAATTAGGGCTCTTCTTGCTGTGCTGATTGATAATACCCTTTGAATTCACAAGGACTCTTCTAACAGTCTGTAGGGGAGAAGCTAGTGTCTCACTGAAGTAGCCAACATAATTTTCTTTGATTCCATCCATTTATTATAAAACACAGTTACACTCTCAAATGTCTGAGGACACTTAGAATTGTTTAGATTTTTGGCAAAAGCAACTAAACTGAATTTGTACTCAAGTTCTTTAGCTGTTTAAATGAACAGTTTGGTGAGAAAACTAAATTATATAATTTTTTTGGTGTCTTCAGTTTTGCACTGGAGGCTGATGCATCTAACAAACACTACAAGCCAATAGTAACCCGTAAATACATCCTTAAAACTGCATCCTGCTCTTCGTTAAGGGCATATAGAGTTTAGGACACTGTAAGGCTTGAGCTAGCAAATCTTCAACCATAATAAATCCACTCAGGTATAGGAACTCCAATCAATATCAGTTTTTGTGATTAACTCAGCTTTTTGAATGCCAGCTATTTCAGAATGTCACACACATTTTTAGTGTGTGTCATGTGGCTTCCTTTCTTCAACATGGGATATGTTGGTATTTATACTCTGTCAAGCTAATGTTTAGTATATAGACACATTAAATATTCCTGTATGCTCACCTGTGCTGTTGACATTGCCAGTGTGTTTTATGTATGTAAGATCCTGCAGGAAGCAGATGAGGGGAGCATACAGTTTCTTCCAGGAATTGTGGACATTAGGGTTATGACAAATGCTGGATTTTAAAGTACTGATTAAAGTGTGCCAGCCTAATGAATCTAAAGTTGTTTGTATCATCGTAACCGGTCCCCAGCCCACTCTTTCACATTTCAGCCATCGTTCGCATGTGTCCCTGTTTTCACCCATTGCTCCACATTGGAGATTGAAGTCTGGCAATTTTGCTGATCAAAGAGTCCAGTGTTCTATTATCTGTTTCTCCAGTGAAACATAAACATGCCACAGTTGTCATCCGGGTGTGTGGGAGTGCCATTGTTGTGTTCTGCTTGGAGATGAAGCCTAAGGTTAGAGGAAGATTGTGCTATAATTGACAGGACTTATCTCATGAGGTGTAATCCTGACCTGATAGGATTGATGCCCTCTATTTATGCAGGGAGACTTGCCTTAATGCAAACAGTTTAACTATAAATATTATCAGCCAATGGCTATACATTGTTCATTGTCCACTTGTGTTCATATTTTTTTTCACCCACTGATGCATGATGTTGGACAAGCTTCATGGAGCACTGGCTAAGTATATTTAAGCTTTAGATTATTTGAATCAATTTATATTTATTTGTATGCATTGAAATGAATTTAATATGTTATCATTTTTTTAAATTGAGTTGAAATTCTCATCACCTGAGCATTGCATTTTAAGGCTTCTATGCAAAAGTGTTAAAGTCATTTATGCAAGTGTTCTTCAAAACCTGTCCAACCTGGAGACAGTGGCTGTTATTTTTGACTTCATATTTATATTCCCCTTGTCTCTGTGCAATCGTAACATAAGTGGTTTCCTTTGGGATCTATAAGGTTTTCTGATCTGATTCTGATTTTGATGAAAGGGTAGGGAAAGGATAGGTCAGTTGTTGAGCAAGTTATTGGTAGGTTACTCTATTACTGATCTAATCAATTGTGGCAGCCCTGGTGGAAATGCTAGTCATTTTTCATATAAGAAGTGAGAACTGCCTTTGCCAGGAGGATTTAGTAGCTTGGTCTAGGAATTTGAGTGGTAGAGACATGCCGCAGAGATGCCGTATGGTGTGTAGAGGGGAGGTGGTGTGATGCCTGGCTGTGTAGGAGTGTGTGAACGGCTTTCTCACTGTGGACAGCCTCCAGAACACACTGCCAGATGCTTGAGGCCTCCCTGACTGATGGAGCGCCTGATTGACGGATACTGCTGGCTTTGGTGCCTTCAGTGGAGGAGTTCCTTTCTCTCTCTGTCACTCTTACTTCATCTCTCTCTCTCTCTCTCTCTCTCTCTGTCTGTCCTTATTCTAGTACAGATTGTTGCTTGTTCTTCTCCTGTGCTATCTGTCTGTCAATCTTTGTTACAATGTTATGAGAAAGCTGATGTGTGTGAGTGATGGATGCTGGTCTGGTTGGAATGTGAACCCAGTGTATGGCACACCCTGAACACAGTACACACGCACATAGTTAAACTGGTGCTTACACAACACATGTACCAACACATGCCCAGTCAGCAGGGCTTTCCTTCCCTGTGTCCCTCATTTTGTCTCTCCCTTACGCTCTCTCACTCTCCCTCATTCTCTCTCTCACTCTCCCTCATCCTCCCTCACGCTATGACTTTCTTTCCCCCTCTTTGTCATACTCCCTTCTGACTTGCTTCTCTCAGAGTCTGAGAGTTGTAACCAGCTTTCTTCTTCTATCATTCACTCTCTTTGTTTTCACCATTTTTTTTCTTTACTTTTGTCTCCTCCTTTCTCTCTCTCTCAGACTCTCTCTCTCTCTGACCTGTTTCCTATGTTCTTCTACTCTCTCTCTTAACCCCTCTGCTCTCTCACTCACTCTTTGTCTCTCTATCCTCTTACCACGCTCTTTCATCTTCTTTGTCATTCTATCTTTTGTCTCTATTTCTCTGTCTTGTTGCTGTCTCTTTCTCACCCCTCCCTCTCTCTCTCTCTCTCTCTCTCTCTCTCTTTCTCTCTCTCTCCCTCACCCTCTTTCTGTTTTTCCCTCTTTGTCAGATACACACATTCAGAACCCATCACAGCAGACATGACATGGAATACAGAAATGAGTATTGTATCCCTCTCTGATCGAGTGATTCATCCTCTCTCACACGCACACGCACACACACACCGGCAGCTAGAGAGAGCTTTGGAGATGAGTATTTTTAGAGCGTGTTGGCAGTGTGCATTGGGTGTGTTTGTGAGTATGTGTGTGTGTGTGCGTGCGCATTTGTGAGTACTACAGACAAAACCAGAGTGTGATCTGAGAAATAAGGTGACATCACAGCACACAGAGAGTGACTCAGTGTGTGTACGCTGCTGCACTGCAGCCTACAATGCCGGTGCAGACACACACATACACAAGTTTGTAGACCCATGCACACAACACACATGCAGGCGGACACCCGCACACCCATACGTATTACTGTCCAAACACTCCAAACTCATCCACCTCTTTAAGTTCCGCGCAGAACGTACTGTACATGCTCTGTGCTGTTGTTACGCAAGTATTCTGTCTGACTGCATTCTCTAAGAGGAGCAACAGCGCCAGCATGGTGTCAGTGCAGGCATATTAGGCTGGTGAGAGAAATGCATTTCAGTTAGTCTGGATGTAGTTTCAGACTTTGCTAAATCCTATGACTCATATGAGCCACTGTGGTGTGAATGAGCGCTAAATTTGAATGATAAAAATGCCTCTGCTCGCCGCTGGCCGTCTCCCAGTTCTGTCCAGTTCATTGCCACCCTCAGCTCCATAGGCAGTGTGTGTGGGGTCCATGGGGGGATAATTGCGAAGGCTGAGAGATACTTTGTTGCCATTTAGAGTGACACCCTGAAAGCAGCAGTCTGATTAGCTGAGATTCTGTTACTAACCTGCTCATTCTTTCAGCATGGTTTAACATAAAAGCAGCATGTGTATGCAAAGCATGGGTACGTGCGGGCATATGTTTGTCTGTGTGTGCATTTCATACTCAAATTTTCATACTCAAGACAAAAATATCCCAACAAGTCACTTTGTTTTTTTGTGTGCTTTAAGACTTCATAATTTACTGCATGAATCTGAATCTGTACAGATTTTCATTAAGATTTTATTTTAATAATGCCTAAGTGCGTAGTCTTTCATTTCCTTTTTATGTTTTTAAAGATTAGAATACTCTGCATTCCCTTTTGGTTTGTTTGTCTTTCCTCAGGCAACTAAACTCCGCATCTTTTAGCATTTGAGTTCATTAATTCGTTCTTTTACTCCATTTTTATGTAAACTACTTTGTCTTTGTGAGGTTAGGCTTAGATACATTCTCCATACACACACACGCACATGAGCACTCACTATTTTACCAGCTCCACTTACCATATAGGTGCAGTTTGCAGCCTCCTTTACCCTGTTCATCATTGGTTAGGACACCCGCAGGACCACCAGTGAGCGGAGGAAAAAAATGATGTTGAGAAACTATTGTAAACTGTATGGTCAGTGAGGCTGATAAACTGGACAATGAGTGGTTGCAGGCATGACAAAACCTTGTATGTCCATGTATGTCTTTTTGTGTAGATTTTGATGTGTGGTTATGTGTGCGTGTGTGCGTATGTGTGGATTTTATAATGTATCCTATTCTTGAATGGGGCCTTGAGGCATGTGGGGTATGTGGTAAAGCTGCGCATGGTATTGTTTTTTAATCATTCAAATGAGCCAACTAACCAATCGCAATGTGTGCTGTATAAATCCTGACCAGTCACAGTACCAGATAAATGCTTCTGGGGGCATTTTGAGGAATCAAGGTATTCATGCCTGCAGTAGCTTCACAGTCATTCTCTCCATCCCATCATCTTTCTTAGAGTCAATGTCCTACCATTCAACGCCCACATTCATCATCCCTCCATCACAGCTGCCCATCTCTCCGTCTCTCACTCTCCCCGCCAGCCCCTCGCCCCGCCTCAGTTTTATTGCCACAGCTGTGTGGATCTTGCCATTCAAAGCACACATTTTATCACCTGCCACAGCAGATCAGAACAGTGCAAAGCCTGATACTCCTGACCCACTATAAACATAGGAGGTGTGCTACTGTATGGATTTCTTCTTCTCCTTCTCTGGGTGGTTTTCTGGATGTTTCCTCTGTGACAGGCTTTGCGACCACACGGGGCTGCTGTCACTGATAAGCCAGGTGACAAATGGACCAGTTACAACCCTACATTGGTTTTTACATTTAAAAAGGGCCCCTGTCAGAGCTTTCAGCTTTCCATTGTGAAAAATCCCCCGGAATGGAAGTGCATAAGCCCCGAATAGGTTTATTTTAGTCAAAGTAGTTTTATATATAAAAATAAATATTTTAATTACATTAATTATTAAGTATTGCTTTTATTATTATTATTATTATTATTATTATAAATGGAGTTTTAATACACAATTAAGAGCATTTTAAAACTATTTCTTTGTATGTTTGAATTGTTTTTGTTTTTTAGAAGTTTGGTGGTTTTATGTAGGTTAGTTGATGACCACCGGATGTATGTTCAAACATGTAGTGAAGCCCTGATGTAGACCCTAGCCCTGTCTGAGGTGTTGCAGATAAATCGTCATCACAGCTTGAGGTTAGATCTATTTTAAGATCACTTCTGGGCATTGCCACTCATACAGAGAGAGATGTGAGAGCGGTGTTGTTATTGTATGTTCACTTTGTCTCCATGGCCACGGGGCGATGCAGATGGAGAGCAGCGCTGGGCACTGTGGCCTGGTGATGTCCGAGAAGATGGTCAGAGAGGGCAGAGGGCGTTGAGCAGAGTGAACAATTTTCCAGTAAGAACGAACAGGATGCAGCCACTATACATCAACAGAATGGTTGAGCGATCAACTTTTTACTAGTTTCTCTCTGAATCTCTCTCACTCTCTCTCTATTATCGATCTATTATCTCAGTGACTTATTTGCTTGGGTTTACTGTCATTATACTATCTACCTGAGGGGAGGCCCTGCTCTTATTCCATTTTTTATGCCTTATTTTAAGACAGCAGCTTGCTTTTTGTTTATAGTAAATAAAACAAAGTGAGCGAAGTGCAGTTACACAACATGGATAAAGTAACCATACACCGATTATTTATTATCTGTGATATACCCTGCAATATATTAGCAGCAGAAATTACTTACACACACTAGTATGCAAAAGTTTGCACTTCTGTTCATTTGTAGAGCTGAACCTATTGGGAAAAGAACTTAGCTTGAAATACAAACATTTGCACCAACCATTTACACAGACAACATATGTTGCCAAAAACTTTTACAACACAGCTGTGTGTTGGATCACTTAAACATCTTGGTTCATAGAAACACACAGAAGTTTATCTGAGATTATTTGCATACTGCTGGCTTCTGTGATATCTGTATTAAAAAGACATGTACTGTCATAATGATAACCAAACAATTTATTGTGCATTCTTACAGTGATGTAAGGTTTGGTCAGTTTATACTGCGGCAGAATTCCACGGTTAAGATTATATTAACAGCATATGACAATAAATAACACTATTACCCAGTTGTATAGAGGGTTGCATTGACACTTCTCCATTTTTCAAAGTTGTGGTTCATGCACTAAAGGCTCTGTTTATGTGTCTGGTATGTTAAAAAGAGTATAGAGACTCAGAGCTAGACTGACAGACATTGGCATGCAGAGAGTCTGAGCTGCAAGGTCAGCGGCTGGAGGGTCCGCCAGCACACACACACACACACACACACACACACACACACACACACACACACACACACACATGCCCAAAAAAGGGACAGAGACAGTGAAATGTGCAGTGATGGATGGAAAACTTGGCTCAGTTCAGATCCTCTGCATGTGTGAATCATTATACAGAGACCATGTACAAGCACATGCTTTAACATGGGTGTGTTGAACGAGGACTACAGTTGAATGACCCAAGCTCAACATTTTTTGTGTTTCTTAAGTGGGTGCATGTATTAAGGGTGAGTGAAATATTTAAAAAGTGCATGGTATGCTGCACAATATGGAGTGGACAAAATCCAGCAAAATAGCAGAGCCACCTTTAAAGAAGGCTTTCAGCACAATTATATTTTCCCCTTTTTGTGTTTTTCCCCTAATCCATCAATGAACAGATTTCATTTCATTAGTTTTTTTTTTATTTTGTGTTATCTGTTATTGTGCAGTCAATGTCACTTGTGTTGTTTTTTGGAAGTTTTTCGAGTGTCAGTGGGGCATCTGGAAAAAAGCATATCGGTACAATGTTATTTGTTGTATATACAGTCCTATGCAAATATTAGAAGGTTTTGTTGATTTTATACATGCCAACAGACTTTAAAGGGAACATGTTTGAATATGGTATTTGTATGTTTATTGTAGTGCACTTCTGTTTTAGTGCAGTTTACTAATTAGAAATGAAACTTATTGTTGAGATTTTGCACAGGTTGCACTGATGCCTTTTGCAACAAGGACGAACAGGAAGAAATATAACAGGATAAAAATGAGCAAGTTACATCAGATAAAGACACAACGACTGACATCCGACCAGCTATGTGTTACTATCCTCTACTATTGGTCATTTATAGTCTGTCCGTGATTGGTCTAAATCTGTGTTTTGTTTTACCCATGCTATAGTTCAGTGTTTTAGAACTACTGACAATACACATATTCTCAGAACGGCACATTGTGACATATCACAATAATGCTATAACGTCGTCTTATTACCCACCTATAGAGTGTGTGTGTGTGTGTGTGTGTGTGTGTGTGTGTGCTGTTGTAAGGGTGTATTTGTTTATTATCCAAGTAACCAGTATAATGCATCCAGTATAAGGCACTTAAATCAGCGTTTCTCAAACTTATTTGTCCTGGGGACCAGTCATGTCAGGCTTTGGGGCTACAGGACCCTGCATAAATGATCATCACCATAACTCCCCCTCCCCCAGGTTCCCACATGCGCATAAATAAATACACTATTGCCAAGTTAATTAGGCTGTTATGATAATAATAATAATAATAATAATAATAATAATTATTATTATTATTATTATTATGGGCATATGCCTATAAGAACCAAAAAACACTTTGTGTGTTTTATGAAGGTTTTTTTAACTATACTTTTGAACACTTGGACTATGAACAGATGGTGCTGAACGTGCAAACTGACTTTTAACCTAAATTAAATTACAGGTCATTCACTGCCACGGATATTTTGACCCCAAAACAATTTAAAATCAACATTCTAATGTGATGGGTGTGTCTGCTTTTTCACTGCTAACGGGTTGACACGAGCAAGTCACTCTGACAGGGCTGCTCTGAGCGAGTTTTTCTGTTTCTGTACTTTGTTTTCATGTCTGTTGAGTGAGAAAAAGTGGTCTCACACAGATCCGTAGAATGGTAAAGCAAGATTGTTTTAACTGCTTCTCACTGCAACCCAGGATGGCACGAGAGCTCCAAAAATTCCACGAGAGCTCCTGAACCACAAGTGGCGGATCACTCCTCTCTCTCTCTATACAGTGAATGTGACCGGATCAGATTCAAATGTGACCATTTGTCATATGTGAACACACCATTTCTCACATCATCCTCTGCATTTAACCCATTTACAGCTACAAACACAGCTCCCGGGGAGCAGTGCGTGGGGGACAGTACCTTACTCAGGGTACCTCAGCAGTGCCGACCGGACTTTGTGGTCGCAGGGCGAATGCCCTAACCACTAGGCTACCAGCTGCCCCACATAAAGAAAGCAATCCGTTCCAACGGCGCATTGGTTATGCAGGGAGTTTATTATGCTTTGTCTTCATTTGAGACACGTCTGGCCGGATTCAGCTATTTTTTAAAATGTGAAACGCACTCGTTCTATAAGTCACGGCGCAGTCGCGGTGGCATTAGTTATGCGGAAGGTTTGTTCGGTGAGGCGTTCGTTAAGCGGGGAACCAATGCATATTTATAACAAAGTTTAACCATAAACACATCTATGGCAGAAGAGCTGAACATTCTAGAATGCTGAAACAAGGGGCGGGGCCGTGAAGTCAAGGGGGCAGGGAAGGGACGCACAGTAACAGAAGTGTTGAGAAGCGAGGCTCCGCGGACCGTAGTTTGAGAAACGCTGACTTAAATCACCCGGAATCATAGTAATTTCTTCAACATACGTACAATATATCAGGACATTTGTACACTTGTAGTAAGAACATTTGTATACCTGCAAAAAGACACACGTTAAGTACTGTACTGTATACACTGATGTTCAGTACAGCATTAGACTGGACTATCATCTATAGCATTTGCATTTGTACTGCCCACTTTAAGTGCACAAACTGTTTCAGAGATCCATCTGCACTGATCTACTCTGTGCACACACTGTGAGCTATTGTGTCCCTTTTTAAGGCTAATTTTCTACAGGGCTGGATCAGATTCATTCTTTTTTTAACCTTCCAAGATCTGATCCAGCATTTTCTGTTGATAAAAGCCCAATGCCTGTATTTGGATCGGTGCCTTGTTTTATACTATTGTATTGTACTGCAAAAAAAGAGGCCCATAGGTGGTACCAAAAGAACATTACACTTGGTAAATGTTCTTCTTCAGTGCCAGGCATAATGGGCTGTAAAGTGCTGGACATGTACTAATCAGAATCTGAGCTTCTCTTACAGCCCCACATCAGTTCTGCACCTGTCTTACTCTGATGGATCTCAGCCTTTTGTGTGTGTTGTGGGAATCTCTCCTCCAGAGCGAGGTGTGAGATCTATGAGCTCGGAGAGGTGCTACTTTGTATCTAAAAATATCAGGTGAATTCACAACTTAGGTGGAGGTTATCAAATGTATGAAGTTCCTTGTGAGCCAGAAGGTGAAAACAAAGCCTGTCGCCAGCGCAGCATGTGCTAGGCGTGCCACTGAGCTACAGGGTTCAGTACACACCATGTTTCTCTGTGTTTGTTTGTAGTGGTATACTAGTTTCATATGTGCTGTTTTTTTATTTCTTTTTTAAATGATGGTATTAGTAATAATAGTAACATGCATTGCTTTCACCCACAAAGACTAAAGTTAGGGCTATCACTGCTGATTTTATTAGTATTCATGTGCTCTAGTGATTATTAAGATGGTTAATTGAGTGTACATGTAAATTATAACAGCAAACTGTTTATTTTACTTAAACAATACCTGCAGTTTCTAAATATAACCCTACATACATACATGGAATCCTGCTGGCATGGGAAGACCAGTGTCCAGCACAGTTTGATGATTTCCCTGCTCAGACACACCTGGCCCAAATCACACATTAATTTCCAGCTTTAGAGAGGTATGTCCTGTGAATGCATTTGTAATGGTCATGACTAAATGTATTTTGTAAAATTTGGTAGCCCTAATCTAGCCCGTCCAATTGCAAGGCTGATGTGAGGTGTCCCACCCACACAACTTTAACAAAACCGAGTTATCCTGCTGTGTCTCTGTGTGGGGGGAAATTTGAGAATGAGCAAAACCTAGTAAGTAACTGTATGCATGTCACCATATTTCCAGAAGCAGAACTTTATCATCTTTAAGACATCAACATATTAAAGCATTTTAAGGTCTTCAGTGAGTCAGTGGGGACACATTTGTTATAATTGTGTGTGCATTGCAGTGTTTTTTTTCTAGGCTCAGCTTAGTGTGTAATGTGTTGTCATTGACTAATATGTGTCCTTTCAGTTTTTGCCCCACCTTTAAGTTTGTTATGCCCATCCAGAACACCAGTTGTGGCACCATTAAATGGGAACAAAAGTACATTTTAGTGAAAAGTTGCAGCTAGTTTTGTCTTTAAAATAGCAATTGATCCACATGGCAATAACAAATTTCAGTTTTGATTTCGAGTAGACTAACTCAAGACAGTATAAAGTAAGTGTGTAATTGTTTAGGTTTGCAGTTTGAACAATGCTAACTGGTGCACACAATCATCCATTACCTTTTAGTTCTAGTGCAAGACTTAACAGGTGATCTTCAGACACATACCTGCATTTTGGAGATGGGGAAATTGAGTACATCCTCTAACATCCTAGTCAGGCTTTACCCATTTTGCAACCCCCTCCTCCAGCCTGCCTGCTGACTGGGGGCTCCCAGTGCCACTGAGGCAGCAGAGAAGGGTCTCTTCTAGAGAGATGGAGCTATTTGTGTCGTTGCGGCGGATGGATCTAAATATACATCAGAGTGAGGTGTGGAGCGCATGAGTAGCTGCTGTGCAGATGGTGGGTGACGCCCACACTGTTACACAATGTGAATTGTGTAACACACAGAGATTGCCTACTAGTATACCCCCATCTCCTCTTCTTCTCTTTTTCTCTCTGTGTTCCATTCTCTTTGTTTCTCATGCTCTCTCCCTTCCATTATGTACACTGTACTCTCTTGGCAACACACAAGCATGTCATACTCTGAATCTGGGCATTATAGAGGAACTTGACCTGTCACTGTGTGTATACATAATGGATCTACCACTCGCTCTCCCTCTCTCCCTCTCTCCCTCTCTCTTTCAGCAAATAACCACACTTCTGCTTCTCTGCAGGAATGAGGTAAAGCCATGTGAGAGAAGACAATTGCAAATCTTTTACGAAAAGAACACACAGCAATACACTCCAAGACATTAAAGGGATACACCTATCTTTATTTAATGCAACACCCAATCAGCTTACAATAATACAATAGCTTACAATTTCATTTCGGGGAAATTAAACAGTAAAAGCAGTGGGATTATGAGCTTGGCTGTCTGCATCTAAAGTTAATATGTTGGCCTATTATATATATAATCTATAGGTCAAGCTTATACACATACTTGCTCAAATTACATGTTTTGGTAATTTGTGATTTTCTAATGACAACAACTAGAGCTGCGACGAGCCCATATTCTGTATCAGTCCGATCCTGACCTAAATAACTGGATTGGAAATCAGGAACGTATAAAAACTGTTATTCGTTTAGTTAAAAATTGCAAAAATAGCGTGAGAACATGTTTCTCTTGTGTGTGAAACATGTCAGCAGTTTGGAGTTACTTCAGACTCAAAGAAGAAAAAGCCAAGACTAACTAATGTATTGGCTGTTACTTAGCAGGGGGCTGGATTGCATGCTGTGATATCCCCTCACCAGCATGGAGGATTTTCCTTAAATTATCTTAAATCTAAATGTTAAATATGAAAAATATATCTCACACTCTAAATGTGAAACTTCACAGTTAGATGGGGCTCAGTAAGACCTTTCCAAAGACCCCTCATTTGCCATAATAGCCCATGGCAATCAGGAGTTATATCGTTCACCTCGCCCTGGTGTCCCATTACTTTTGTTCGAGGTAAATGGTATAATTCTGGATCTCCCTGCTAAGTAACCGCCAATTTTAATCACAGGGCATGGCCAAATATCATAGCTTGCTATTTGTAAAAGTGCTACATTAAAATCTTATATTTAGAGTGAGTGCAACATTTAATTTTTTTCCAGTACCTTTAGTTCTAAATGTGTGAAAATTGAGCTAAATTATGAAACAATGGCACCTCTAAATTTCTTAAGCAGTTTTTACAAATGACACCGCATAGGGGGCATCTTACTATGTTCTCTGTGCAATGTTTCCCCCTTATTATATCACAGTTCGAATTTTTTTTTTGGAAAGCATTATTTTTTTGTTCTCTGTTTAAAAAAAGACTCGGCGGGTATCAGCTGTGTATCGTATCGGCAGATATCCAAATGTACAGTATTGGTATTGGACATATAAAGTGGTATTGTGCCATGTCTAATAGCAACACATCCTCTAGAGGGAAGAAACACATATATAACATTTCAAATTGTAATAGGTGCCGTTATATTTGTTTCTCTCTCTCTGTTTCTCTCTCTCTCTGTATATATATGTGTGTATATATATGTGTGTGTAAATAAATAAAGGGAGCACTTAAACAACACAATGTAACTTCAAGTCAATCACACGTCTGTGAAATCAAACTGTCCACTTAGGAGGCAACACTG
>JBBPDH010000136.1:15520646-15540827 GCA_037974565.1 Clupeocharax schoutedeni
AGATGTGCTCCCAGAACACTTTCACTTCATTTTAAACAGTTTAATACATCACCCTTAAAGAAAATGTAAAGATAAACCTGAGGTTTAAATACGGAGAGAGAGAGAGAAATCACGAGAGAGAGAGAGAGAGATACAGAGAAAGATAGAGAGAGAGAGAGATACAGAGAAAGAAAGAGAGAGAGAGAGATAGAGAAAGATAGAGAGACGCGTGAGAGAGGGAGAGAGACACGCTCGCTCCGGAAAAGTCATGAGAGAAAGCGCGCGCGCAAGAGAGAGAGAGAAATACAGAGAGACAGCGCGTGCGCGTGCGAGAGAGAAATACACAGAGAGAGAGGGTTGTTTGCTCTTTCATGGGAACTGAATTTCTTTCCGTTTTCTTCACAGGCGTGGCTTTTAGTGAGTATATATGTCTATGGCTTTTAGTAACGCAAGGACATCGTCACGGTCTCACGAGACCAAACGCATTTCGCGAGACAGATCTGATCTCGTCACGCCCCTAGTATCTATATGTATCTGTGTGTGTGTATGTGTGTATGTGTCTTTGTGTGTGCGTGTCTGTCTGTATGGCTGTATTCTTGAGTTGGTTAATACCAGGGACCTCCCTCACTCTTATTTATAGTTACACCCTCAGACTTGACTCAGAGAAAGAGAGAGAGAGATGTTGTATGTATGCTTGAAAAAAGTATACATACTCACAGAGTTTCTGTGAGGTTGGGGTTACCCCTTTTTTCGCACGTCCTTATGCAGTTTCAGTTGGTATGTCCACGCCAGGGTCTATGTCTCGTTGTTCGCGGGGTTGTCTTCGCCGGGGTCCTGCAGGGCAGGGTGTCCATGGCGTGGTTTATGTCTCAGCATAGTTCAAGGGGAAGTTTGCGTCGTGAAGACAGAAAAAGATTCTGTCTATTCGGGCTTGCGTACCATTTATGTCAGTCCCTGTCTATATTGTTCCTTATTGCAAAAGCAGTACTGGATGAACAGTCTAACCTTGCAACTTCAGTGTGCATGGCCATGACTAAACAGCTGTTTTGTTTTTTCCTAACACCACAAAAACGATTACATCAATGCAGACCGTTTTTTGTAGCTTAGTTTCTGTATATTGATGATATGGACTGGTTTTCAACCCTGGACCTAGAGCTCAACTGCTTTTTTAGTGTATTCACTAGGCACATCTGATCCAGCTAATGAGCTACTTAATCTGTCTCTCTTAAGTTTTAAATTAGAGCTAAATTTACAAAGCAGGTAGACTCCAGGATTTGGGTTTGGAGACAGTGGACAAGGAGGTGAAAGGTACATTTTGTGCTTCACTAGATGGAGAAAGTGGGGTAGGAGGAAAGAGCAAGCACTCACATTTTCAGACACATTCTCCAACTCCATTAATTCGCAAAATGTTTATTAATGAAGTAATGTGCTCGGGTGTTCTGGCTGAACTTTACACATTACACAAACTTATCTGTAGCCATTTTTCTGCTAGCAGCACTCAGCCTGCTCTAGCATAAGGCCTTCAGCCTACTGTTCACTTCTGTAACACTGTGTGCTCCTGCCACTCAGTCTGCTCACCCTGTTAATGAACCACTGGTCTGCTGACATATGCTGCAGACATATGATGAGGCAGTTGGAGAAGCAGGACAGCATCACCTCTCAGATATGGAAAACAGGAATAACATACAGGACGGAAAAGAGCGTGGGTATTGTATGGCAGGCACAGTCAGGTGGATTTTGTGCGTGCGAGTTCTGATTTGTTTAGCTCACGCGTGCATTCTCTCGCATGCCTGTGTGCATATGGTCCAGTACATTACAGTATTAATTATTGTTCTTATGAACAAGCTATTTTGTTAATTCACTAATCAAACCATAGTGCCTAATGCCATTTACATGCACTTTGCCTGTATCCAAACAGTTCATTGTTCCTCTGTAAAAAGGGATGTCTTAATTTAGGGTGCAGTGAAGCAGTAGATGTCTGGTTTGTGTATTGCTGGAACCTGTTGGAATGACTCTGTGTATCATATAAACATTATAGAACATTAAAGACTGCTTTTGTTTTAGGTAAACACTGCATCAGTGCATTTTGTTGTTTGGCCATGTACTCCAGCACCTTGAATCAATATTCTCAGTTAAAAGAACAGAATGTCAGCTTTAATTTAAGGTTATATTCTTATGGCCCACTCTTTTAGATATTGGTGCTGCTCCAGTTGTGAGTATATATGACTGATCCTGATTTCTTTACACCCACACTGCTTAAAGGCCAAATTTGTGGCTGTATTTTTTTTCCAAACCTGAAGCTAACTGGACCCATGAAACACACAAGCACATTTCCAGTACTTCTTTTTATGACCCAGAGTTGCAGTAAATAACATTATTTGCTCTTTAATTACCCAAATTGGCCTTTTAACGAAATAAAAACTCAGTTGCCTTTAAAATAATCATTACCATATAAATAACATCAGTCAAATAAAACACTACATCAAAAGTTAGAGGCAAGCGACTTTTACGCCTTTACTGCAATGACTCTGTATAATTATGCAGTGACATTTCACTAGAGCTGCATTATTCATATACAATGCGGAATTTACATCTGAAAATCTGCAGACAAACTAAATTAAATCAGAATATTAAACTGACTGATTGTCAGTCTTGTGTTTGTCAAATATATAAGGAAGATTCCGATCATGCACCCTTATTAAGGGCCAAGCGGTTAAGGCCCTGCGACCAGAAAGTCCGGGTTCGATCCCCAAGACCGCTAGGCACCGCTGAGGTACCCTGAGCAAGGTACCGTCCCTGCGCACTGCTCCCCGGGCGCCGTGTTCCTGGCTGCCCACTGCTTCACTTGGTGAATGGGTTAAATGCAGAGGATTGAGCAATTTCCTCCGGGATAAATATAGTATATATATATATATATATATATATATACACAAAAAAATAAATAAATAATTAAAAACATACCTTGTACCTCCATTTACTGGCCACTTCATGAATCCATGTATCTCTCTGGTTCATTCATCACTGGTCAACTTATTACAACAGAGCTGCTGTTGACTGTTGGGTGGTGGATCATTCTCAGCATAGCAGCAGCACAGACATGGTAATGGCATGGTACTGTGCGTGTTTCGCTTGTATAAGTGTGTCAGATGCAGCAGCAGCTGAGTTGAGAGTGGTCCACCACCCAAAAATATCCATCCAGGAGCTGTTATGTGGTTATAAACTGACCAGTGATGAAGGGCTACAGGATGACAAACTTGTGCATCAGCAGATGGGCAACAGCAGGGGTATCAAGTCTTATTAATCGTATTTTATCAGGCCTTGTGGCTGCAGGGTTTGATTGCAAGCAAACAGGAGCACACCTGACTTGTTTAATCAAATAGAATGAGCTCTTGCTTTGTTAGGTTGAAAAACTTCAGCCACACCTACCATGGCCTACGATCTGTACCTGTACACCAGGTCTGTCTCTTTGATGGGTTGTTTCTGGTTGTTACTGGACTGTTTGAATGATATGCAGAAAATGAGAGAGGGAGGGAGAGAGAGCAGCTGAAAGGCAAGGAAGGGTCTCATCCACTTCCTCTGCAGCAGCAGGTGTTCAGTACAGCTTTGAGCCAGTGAGGTGGGTCAGCTCAGACGAGCCATTGCACTCTGGTCTCTGCATGTGTATGTGGGGTGTGAAAATAGAGTGTGAATCTCTAACATTACAGCAGTTCACTGTGGCTTTCTAATAGTTCGTTGTAACAAGAAATCGCAAAATTTGCTAGAATTTTGGTAGAAAATAGCCAGACAATTTTGGTCAAATTACTTGGCACATACTTTGCATATCATTGTAATCAGTTGCAGCCAATTTCATAACCAGTACAATTTAGTCACCATTTCAGATTGGGGCATTTTCAGCCCCTGATATTGGCGGGGACTGCAGTTAAGTGTCAGTGAGTGACACTAAATTATGCTAGGCTTTCTTTGTGTTGATGTGGTAGCATCAGAGAACCTGGCTCCAGAGAGAAAACTTCTTGACAGTTTAGATTGCCTCCAGTGCGCTTCCCACTGGAGTTTTCAAATGTATGTGCAATGAATTGCTTGGTGCTTGAGGGAACAGCAAGAGGAAAACAAAGAGTGTGGGAACAGAGTAGAGACAAAAATGGGTAGAGAGATAAAGAGGGTGCAGAGAGAGCAAAAGAGAGGGGGGTTTAGAGAGAAAGAGTGAAAGAGCATACAGTACACTGTAATACTGAGTAGTTGTAGGCAGCCTTTTTGAAGTCTCTTTTGAGTGTGAGAGTGTGTATGTGTGTAAGAAACCCTGAGAGGCTCAGCAGGTGGTCTGAGCTGGAGGCTGGAGCTCTGTATAGAGGTAGACTGAGAGGTAATCTGGCCTCTGCTTGGAAATAAGTAGGAAAACACTGTTTTTACCAACAAAAATCCGAACATATTAGATTATAATCATAGTTGGGAAATGTCACTGTAATTTAGTTGTTTTCAATTTATAACACTGCCCTTCTCCTTCAAATAATGATTTAAAGGATATTGTAGTCTTGTTATCAGGCTGCCTCTATGGTCAGGAGCAATACAGTGGAAGAAAAGGGTTCTTTATTGATAGAGCATGATTTTAGTTGATTTTGCCTTTTAGCTGTTCACGAGTTTCTCTCTGTGTCTCTCTTTCTCTGTTTCTCTCTGCCTCTCTCTCTCTCTTTCTCTCTGTCTCTCTCTGAAAATGAACAAAATGAATAATGAGTGTTCCACCAGTCTGTAGATAGGCCTCCTTTCATTTCTCCACTATATTATATGGTGACAGAGCTCCTCGCCTTGATCTCTGTTCTTAGAGGAGAGGTATTGGAGACCTGAGTCTAAAAGAGACATTCCCTAAAGAGACACACCCACACACACAAACATGCACACACACTCTGGGCCTTTCAGACTTTCCATGACAAAGCCCAGGGGAATTCATTTGTGGGGATGCCCTAACCTCATCAGGCCCATTTGCACTGCTGCGTCACATTCAGTCACACACACTGTCCGCGTTTTTCTTTTGATTAACCTTGTAATAACATGTTGATGGAGACTCTGCCAACCGTCTGTACTCGGACCCTTTTAGAGGTATGGACAAGTCTTTAGGAGCAACCTCTAACCCTTAAAACGGTAAAAACTCAGTTATTAATATTATAACTTACAATAACTATTATGAAATATTGAGTAAATGCTATGAAGTTATTATAAAATTTATTTTAGAGTGGAGTTTAGAGTTATTAGAGTGGAAAGTTAAAGTGGGCCAAGATGCTTAGTATTTAAAGGGTTAATGTCCTCACTGTGTATTCTTGTCTGCAGCTGCTGAGCTGAGATCAGTGGTTTATTTGTACTTTACCTCTCTCTTTCTGTGTCTGTCTGTTCATCTGTCGTGCTCTCCCCACTAACCATGCGTGCCACACTCCTCACTGCAGTGTGAAATACATATTTATCAAAAGCGCTCTGCTAACTAGGTCAGTGAAACATATCACAGCCTGTAGCTATGGAGCTGAAGCAGCGTGACTGCCGTCGCACCCTGGTGGAGAACAGATGGAAGTGCAACAAGGACATTTAGAGCATTTAGCAGATGCGCTTATTTAGAGCAACTTCCTGCAGGGTTTTCATGTATTAATATATGATTAAGCTAAAGTAGATAGGCTTCAGTTTTTTCTTTAAGCTAAGGCACTGCTGGAAACAGGAGTCAGTGCTGATATCTTGATACCCAGACACGCAATATATAGTGAATACAGAGATTCCCCATTTTTCTCCAAGGTTAGTGTCCATTTCATTGCTTTTTGAGAATAAAAGACATTTCATTCTGAGGTTTGATTAAAATGCATTTATTTTGAATGGTTTTGTTTGCTGGTTCTCGAGAAATCTAGCAGGGGCAGTTTAAGTGTTGAGGCCTAAAGCAAGTGTATGTAAGTGTTGGGTCATAAGAAGTGGTGAGGTTAGTTTCGGTTATCACCTCATCTAGAGTTAATTGCTGTGACTGGGGTGTCTTGGAGGAAAACAGTACGAGCTTCAGCCATTGGTCCAACCACTCTGTCTAGTGAACTAATAACCAGCCCCTCCTTCTCATTGAGTTTGTTTTTGTGAATTCAGTCAGTTCACGGTGGCCTTCAAGAGCCCTGTGTTTATTCAACTCATTCATTTATTTAGCCCCCTAAACTCCAGGGTCCCTAACACATTCACAGTGGTAAAGACCACCACCTGTTGTCTGTGCTGTGGACAACACTAGAAGAATGCATAAACTTGTCAATGTCAAGGCCTTAAATACAGTGAAAGATACAAAATGAATGTTTAATTGTTCCAGCACCCATGTGCTTTCTGGTAGCATTTTGGTCTTTATACAATAGCTCATTTCCCACCAAACCCATAAAAGTGCTGAATGTGAAAGGGACAATTCTTAAATGTGTGATGATCTTAGCATGTGGTTTACAACAAATGTCTGTGTAAATAGAAAATTTCTCTTGCGGGGGCATATGTCCCACCTCAGAACTCTGCCTCTGGAACCTAGCAAGCAACTATCAAAATACTTTAATTGATGACCGGGATGGAAAACTGTTTTGTTTTTGTAATGACGACTGGTCTACCTTTTGAATGACTGATTGATTAGTAAAAATATCAGCAGCTGTGCAGCTCAAACTGTGTGACCTCACCTGGAAACCTCTGGTGTGTGCGCGCATGTGCTCTTTAGCTGTGTGGGTTTTATTGCATAGCGTGAGTGCTGAACCATGTATAAGGCAGGGGGAAAAAACTAACAAGACCTTGGAACATTTTCTCCCAGGTGTTTTCTGTGTGTGTGTGTGTGTGTGTGTGTGTGTGTGTGTGTGTGTGTGTTTGTGTTTGTGTGTGTGAGAGAGGGGGGAAAGAGAGGGAGCCTCTCTTTTTCGCTCTTTTTTAATCTCGCTTGCTCTCTTTATCCTCCGTCTCATTCTCGCTCCACCTCCCCTCACTGCTTTGCTTAGTGTACACTTACACACACACACGCACACACTCTCTCGCTCTATCCTCTCGCTCTCTCCCCACCCTCAGTCATCTATCTGTGAGTGTCTACCCACCCTCCTTTCTTACCCCTCTCTCTCTCTCTCTCTCTCTCTCTCCCCTTGTGAGTGGAGTCTGGGCATGGTGCCAGCTGGCGTGTGTGTTTTTTTGAATGAATACCTGATGAAGTTGGTGGAGGGCAGTGAGGCGAGACATGGGAGGAGCTGAGAGAGCGAGTGAGTGTGTGTGTGTGTGCGCGAGTGGGAAAGTGCGTGTGTGTGCGCGAGTGAGGGCCTTGCATAACACACGTTTGAGTGCTGCATGCAGGCGGTCAGGCGGGCAGCGGGCGGTCAGGGCTCCGGCTCTGAGCAGCCTGTGTGTGACACTCGGGCACACTGGACAGAACACAGTCCAGCTGTGGAGTCCCACACGCTGCGCTCAGCCACAGCAGGCAGGGGGGAGAGAGAGGGAGAGAAAGAGAAGAGGGGAAAATAGCCCGTCAGTGGGGCAGAAGAGTTGGTTTAAAGACTTCACTGGCCTTTCTGGGCACTCTCTGGACACCTACAAAGGAAAGCTTAGAGGAGGCCTTTAAGGACCTGCAGGCTTTGGAGACATTGCGGTAAGTCTTCACACAGTTCTCACAGCTGGTCTTCCCCTTCCCTGCTGCGTGCACTTCTCTCCTGTTGCTCAGCACGGTCAGCAGCTCTTCAGCGGCTCCCATCGGGGCCGTCCACCCTGGTCAGCAGCTCCGCTGGCTTCTGCTTGCTCTTTAACACTGGCTTTTTCTTAACTCGCTGTGGCACTTTTCCTTCCCGGTGGGGAGGGAAAGTGCAAGTCATGCAGCCACCCTGAAAGACTCCTCTCTCTCTCTCTCTCTCTCACCCTCTCTCTTTCACTCTCCTCTCTCTTTTCATCTTCCTGTCCCACTCTCTCCTCCACTGATTGCTATTCTCTCCCCACCTGCTCCTGCTCCTCTGCTCCTGCAGTGAGGTGGGTTTTGTGGGGAACTGGCACTCCAGGCGATCAGAAAGCTAGCGAGAGCAGTGATTGTACTCTAAGTCCATGCCCACCTCTTAAAGGGACAGTGGTGGGTTTTACCAGAAGCTGTGCAGCTACAGCTTGGTAACTGTTGATTGCTGCAGTTACTTACAGTACATTACCTATTTTAGTGAAAGGCCATGTGTGATGGAAGGTTGTGCTATCTGACTGTAAGGCTCCATTATATGCTACAGAGGGACAAGAAATGTTTGCTAAGACATTATTTAATGCACTGCATTAGAATTCAGTAGTGAGAGTCCACTAGATTACAGATTGCATGCTTATGAACTAAAATGTTTAATATAATATAATAAATGATTTGTTAAAATAATTGCTGGCTTACTAAATTATTAATATAATTATAGTGGTAGCCCTAATACACCCTGGTAGTGTTATGTCTAAATGTGAGAGTAGCGTAGAGTTACGCATAAATTTACGCAGTTGAATACAGTGTGATGCTGTTGCACTGGGAAAAACTGATGGAAATTTAGAATATAAACCCTGCACTTGTATTCCATATACAGCAGATTGCTGTAAGAAATGATGCATACTGGGATAACGTGTGCAGCTCCTTGTCAAATAAGATCAATTACTATATTTAACAGTAATTATCCATTGTTTGCTAAGCGAATTGGAAAAGAGTTTTTTTGTGCAGTCTTCACCAGCCTTTCTTTGAGATGTGGTTGAATTTGACATGGTTTAATATCCTCATCATGTCTGTGTTTCAGTTAACTGGTTCATTCTGTAGTTCTATATTAAAGCCTTTGTTTTTTTGGCTGCTTTTTAATTGGCATCAATAACTGTTGCCGTGTAATGAGTATATCACTAAACAGTACTATGCTGTTTAAGAAACCCCATGATTGTTTATTATGTACCAGTATGCGTGATAAATCAGGCATATCAGAAGCTAGATAGATTTGTGTATTCTTACAACTTCATAACGTAGCAAAACTGAGGGTCCTCAGACAGCTGTGGAAGCACTGTCCAGCACAAATAAGCTATACATTAAAAGTACATGCGTGTGGGAATTGCACAAATACAGTATAACAGTATGAGCATTGTGAGTAAACCATGGGTTATTGAAGAAAGAACGCATAGTAAGCTAATGAAATTTCAAACCATTTTTTTGGTTTTTAATAGTTTTCCACCAGTTATGTCAGTGCTGCATTATGCTCTTGATGAGTGCTGGGGAGAGAGATTCTTTACTGCTGCTCTAGCTCAAAGACCTTGGGCTGTAATTCTTAGGCCTGACTGAGGACAATACGTTTAGATTTCAAGTCATTTGATACTGACCATGCTTTGTAGAGTATGTGTGCTCAGCAAGATCCAGCTTATGCACGTCTCTCTCTCTCTCTCTCTCTCTCTCTCTCTCTCTCACTCACTCACTCTCTCTCTCTCTCTCTCACAAACACACACACACACAATGTTCTATTCGTTTACAGTACATTAGCAAGGGCATTGCAGTCCTTTGAGAATGTGTATGCTTCACAAGTATGTGCATGCAAAATATACAAGCTTCTTTACTGCTGTGTATGCCCTTGGTTTTATACTGGGGTGTACATGTGTGTGTGTTTGTGTGTGCTGAGTGGTGTTCCTACTAATGTAGGTCAGTAGAGGTTGCTCTGCTCCTTCCCTTCGAGCTCGAGTGTGTGTGGTGCGTGCGTGTGTGTACACACTGAGCTTTGCTGTCTCTATGCTGGGAGAGCAGACTGAGCCGTGATTCGGGCCTTTCTCTTAATCCAGAGGGATAAAGCAGAGAGGCCGCAACAGTGGAAGATTAGGAGCTGGCTTTCCCCGGGATACCGCTGGGATGGAGGAACAGACTGAGGCGCATTTGTGCTTGTGTGTATGTTTGTGTATATGTGCAAAATGCAAGTTATTGGCAGCAGCTTCATTAATCCTTGCAGGCCTCTGGCCATTTCAGACATTCATTAAAAAACAGTGTAGGCTGTAGTCAGTTCAGTAGAACATGCTCTTTTTTCCATCCCTCCCCCTCCTCTGTCCTCCCTGTGCTCCAAAAGTAAAAGCTCCAGGAAACCATTTCAGAGCGATTCAGCTTCTCGCTGTAGGGAAAGTTATTTAGCCATTTAGTAAAGTCCTTTCTCCGGCGCTATGTGCAGAGGGGTCTCTAATGCTGATGCAAAAGTGGTACTGTAATTGGTAGTCTTTTCAACTCTGCTTTGAGAAATGTCTTAATCAAGGCTACATTTACAGAATATTAGGTTCTGTCTCTGACCATCTCTTTGATTGGAAATAATTGTGGCAGCTTTTCCCAACCAATGTTGATTCAACATTTTCCGGTAAAAATAGTTGATTAAAATGTAAGTACTTCACCAAAGATGAGCATAATATTTGGCTAATATACTCAAACTACTCAAACACAGGAGAAAATATCCAGCTTACATCACACAATATGAGTGTGTGCAAGTGTAGACTAGATTTATTGTTAATCTAATATTTGGTTCCATTTCACCACTATTACAGCTGAACAAAAAATCATTCATTTGAACTCAGATCAGAATCAAGTTGGATCTTATGTCAACTTCATGTTTAACTAACTATTTCATTTTTTAAATTTATTTATTTGTACCACTTTATTGCTCGACCCAGACATGTTTGGTCTCTGAAGGCTGAAGACTGATATATTTTTTATAACATTTATACTTAAAACATGTCTTGGCTGAACTGTCACTATAAACACAGAAGCAACCTCACATAGAATTTAAGATAATTTCTGCTAATATTCGTTTAAGTTATGGCAAGAGTTCTTGTGGTAGACATAATACCTTATTAGTCCCTGGTGGAAGTTCAGAAAAGCTGAGGATTTTGTAGTTTCTTGTTTATATGCCAGTCTTTGTAGAAACAGCTCAGCCTATAGTCACGCCTGCAGGAACTTACTTACCTTTCTTTGTAAATCCTCTTCCTCCAACTGTACTGCTTTGCATTTAGCTCCGAGGGGAAAAGTTTTCTGGTGCAGTGATGGTTGGAGCGATTCTCAAATCTGGTCCTAAGGCTGCGCTCTGTAGCACAATTTAATGCTTTCCTCGCTCTAATACATCTGATATAACTTCTCAGCTAATTAGTAAAACTTTATGAGCTAAAATTACCATGTGGGTGGAGGAAAATCTCAAAACTGTGTAGTGTCATTGGGTCCAGCATCGAGCAGACGTCCTGCCTGTATGATACATTGCTAAGCCAGAAAAAATGTTGCTTGTTGATACACATAAATCCTATCAACATGATTTTTCTTCGTTCTTTCTGGATTTTAATAACTTACCCCAGATCAAAGACTTGCACTGCAGTGTGTTACCACAACTACAAGAGACTCTTGTCATCTAAAAAGAACAGACTCTATATGAAGCTGATTATGGTAATTTATTCATTAGCATGCTTGAGTGCCTTTGTCTGATGCACACACACTGCAAAAAAAAAAAGCTTGAGGGAGGAATGATCTGGACAACTTGGGAAAGTAGAAAAGAAGGACCAAAAGAAGACTTCTGATGAAGCCTTTTGTTTTTTTTTTCAGTTGGCCCCCCTTTTCCACAATTCCTAGTGCTTGCCTTAAGGAACCATGTAACAGGACATTGAGTTTTCTATTTACTCAAAGCTCCTCAAAGTTAGAACATCTTTCCTAACATCTATTTGTATGTTATGGGAGTGTGCTAAATGCTTTATTGTTTTGTTTTTTATGTTTTTTTTTAAATGGAACTCCCATTTTGTTTTCATGTTAGCCAATGAATGAATCACAGCCATCTTTTAAGTGCAAGTTAATCATTTACAGATGAGAATTCAGAAACAAATGATGCTGCGTAACACCCTCCAGAATATTTTCAGTTTTCTTATGTCCCAGGTTTATAGCACAGTTGTATTCTAACCATAATATTGAGTTTAACCTTGGCCATGGTTTCTCTCCTCCCTTAACAGACTTTCATGGACATTTGTTTCATATTTATTTCATATTGTTGAGTCTTTGTACATGTGCTACATAGGAAGAATTTGAGAATTTGCACTATGATTCTCTTCCTTTGGAGCCTGAAGTGGTGTTAAAAGGCAGTTTAGTTCAGATTGTAATAGATCAAGTTAACTTTTTTTGTTTTGTCCACTGGAGGTCTCTAATGTGAGAAAAGTTTGTTTCAGATGAATAAATCATGACAAAAGCAAGCCAGCCTGGAGTGATAGGGACTGAAGAGGGCGGTAAAGTCTGTACTGAGTGAGTGCCTACATGGAGAGAATGGGTATTTCCCCTCTTTGGCTATGGGACAGCGCACAAAAGATGAAGAGAACAGTTAAATCTGCATCAGCATAATGAGTGCATTCCTTGTCTCCAGCAGTGCTCCCAGGCTCTTATTGCACTGCGACACCTCTTAAATCATCACATCCCTGTTTGAAATGCAAAATAGCCCCCCCATGTGTATTGGACAGAGCTGGGTGGGTGCAATCAATGCAGCTCAGAGAGGACCATCAAACGAGCAATAAAGCCAAAGTCATTGGCTGAGCCTGTGATTAATTTGCATGTGTCTACAGAACACTAGCAGAATTTTCCCTCATCAAATAAGCAGCAATACTTTTCCTGGTTTCTGTGTGAATGTGTATCAATACATAATGTATGTGTCTTCATATGATTCCATTAGTGTTTATGAATAGTGGATCTCAATGAGTACCCCACACTGGTGTGTGTCGGTGTGTGTCAGTGTGTGTGTGTGTGTGTGTGTGTGTGTGTAAATAAGTGAACAAGAGTGTGTGTGACTGTTTAAGGGCATATCTTTTACTGGTTTTTAAATCAGTCTTGAGTGCAGAAATGCCAGTTCATTATTAATGATGCTCACACTGAGTGTACCATCTCTCCCTACAGGGGGTCCACTCTCACACTTCACACACACAGTGTGTACAGATGGTGTAGATGTATTGCTGCTCACAAACATCCCTACACCTCAACAAAATGTCTGTTCAAGCACCCTGCTTGTCTTAATCTGTGCAATATAAATTCCTTTGCTTTAATGCCTTACAAATCTAGTTTTATCGACCATCTGCTAGAAAATTTAAATTTTATTGCATGATTACAACATCAATTACGTAAAGTGCATTTACATTCTGTTTACATTCTGTGTTGAATGTACGTTCTAACCAAAATGAAATATTTAGTCTTTACATCTGTTGTCTTTACATCTGTTGTGGGTGGGACTTTTAAAGTATTACAAAAGGTTTTGAATGGTTAAATGAAGGTGGGCTGTTTAATATGCACATATTTATATATGTTCATATACAACATTCTCCTTACTCTGCTTAGTCAAATAGCTCCCACAACTCTGGATTTCATGATGAGAGGAATTCCCAATGGTTGTATGATGTACTTATGCAGTACATGCTGGGTAGTCAGACAAAATTAATAGTGCATAAAGGATAGTAAATCATGTGAAATCGATTAACTGTAGGATGGTGATCTGTATAACATTATGATTTACATATTAAACTCTGGAATGTCCCTTTTAGTCTACACTACTGTTTGTGTCGAAAACATACTATAAAGACAAGTATGATTATAATTCAAAATGTGCTTTATTCACTAAGTTATGTGTGAGAAATAATGAATATGACATTAAATCTTCACTTGCTTCAATAGGTTTAATGCATTTTCTGATGGCTTGTTACAATCTGTTTTTGTGTGTTCTGTAGGTTTCCACTGCAGTCCTGGAGCCGTGCTTTCAGAGGGAAATGATTCCGCATGAACCGCGAGCACAGCTCTTTCAAGGCAGGCATGCGTTCTGTTGCTTTCGACTGAGATCTGCATCCATCCAGCCCTAAAAAGAGTAGAAAAGCCCCTTCTGCCTCTGCTCTCCTCTCTATCCCCACCCCAGTCCCCTTCAACAGCAGCAGCTGACCAGAGAGAGGACACACTCTGTCAGAGATACAAAGATACAGAAGGAGAGCAAGGAACAGAGGGATAAAAAAGCAAGGAATAAAAAAACAGAAAGAAAGTCCAGCAGCCGCAAGCACCATGAAATCCAACCAGGAACGGAGCAATGAGTGTCTGCCCCCAAAGAAGCGCGAGATCCCGGCCTGCACCCTACCCTCAGATGAGAGGCCAGTGGTGATGGCTCCAGCCAGCGAGAGCCAGCGTACAGGGAACCTGGCTTGGCTAGCCAGCGTAGCTAGCGGGCAGGAGAGTGGCAGTCAGCGCACCAGAACGCCAGCAGAGTCAGAAAGCCCTCACTACAAACCAGTAGTTGAATTCTCACCTCCCTGCTCCACACAGTCCACCCGCAGCACGACCGCAGTGACCACCGTCCCAGCTGTTTACACGTCCCCCATCTCTCAGCACGGGGGTACCATCCAGTACACACCCCTACCACCTAACCTGCACTTCATTAGTCCCCCTTATGGTGCACCATATACTAGCTACATCTCTCCCCTCATATCCCCTCCTCCAGCATCATCCACCACGGCTACCACCTCCCAGAGACACACTGAGGCCTACACCAGCGCCATCAACTCTCCTTCATCCAAATCTGAGCAGCATCAGCACCACCACTTGGGCCGCCCTCTTGGCCCACCTTTATCGGACAGTGCTCCCCCGCCCCACTCAACCCAGTATGTTCAAATCTCAGCCCCTCGAAGTGCTCCTTCACCCCATGCCCATCTCCCTCTGCACCTGCAGCCCCCGCTGGCCCTGAGTGGGCCCTCTCAGGTCCTCCTGCAGTATGCTGAAGCACCTGTGCCCAAGAAGGAGGAGGTACGGTCCAGAGAACTGCTGAACGGTGAGCTGGAGAAGGGCCAGCGCTTCAGTTTCTCTGAGTCCAGTGCAGGGAAACAGGGTAAAGGGACCTCGTCCACCCAGCAGCACCATATCCACCACCACCAGCAGCGCTATGAGGCTCGGCATGTGGTGCTGCCAGCCGAATATGCGCAGGACAGCAGCTCCGGCATGCGAACCTCACTTGTGCTAGTACCCAACAGTCACACCTCCAGCAGTGGCGATCCAGGGGGCACTGTAGACAAGCTGCCTCCTCCCGCTGCACCCGAAAAAGGAGGCATCTGTGCCGGAAAGCCGATAACCCGCTCTCCCTCCTGCTCCTCATCAAGCACTTCCCTTCCCTTTCCACCCCCACCTTTGCCTGTAGATGGTCTAAAGGCAGCAGTTACCACATTATCACCTCATACAGTGATCCAGACTACACACAATGCCACTGAACCGCTGTCCTTGGGCCTCACTTCTACGAACTTCTACCCCACTCAACCCATTATTGGTTACATAGCTGGCACAGGACAGCAGCCACCTATCAGCTACCACCCTAGCCTGTCTCAACACCTGGTCATCCCTGGGGCACAGCCTGTCATTATCCCAGTAAGTGGTGCAGAGGCAACTGCCACATCCACAGCCACAGCCTTTCCCACAGCACTGCCCCATGCATTTGTCACCTCGGCAGCCCCTAAAGGTGAAGCCTATGAGTCCTTGGGCCCTTACCCCCACCCTGCAGGGGCCATGGTTCAGGCTCAGCTGCATCTGCCCATGATCCCAGCTCCTGCCAGCCTGCTGGCCACTCCGCCTCCACCTTCAGCCCCCTCATTGCCTCCCTACTTCACAAAGGGCTCGATCATCCAGCTTGCGGATGGTGAACTAAAGCGTGTGGAGGACTTAAAGACGGAGGACTTCATCCAAAGTGCTGAAATCAGTAGCGAGCTAAAGATTGACTCCAGCACTGTAGAGCGCATCGACAACAGCCATACGCCCAACTTTGCCATCATTCAATTTGCCGTGGGAGAGCATCGCTCACAGGTAGGATGTTCAGTTCTGTCTTTTTTTCATTCTTTAATGTTATGAAGTAGCATTGGCTGATAAAGTTCTGTAATAATCAGATTCGGGTATTTATTCTTGCAATTTCTGATAAGTTACCATAACTGTATTCCTAGTTACAAGAATTTCCTGGAAACAGAGTCATTTTCCTTTCCTGAGAGGTTTGAATGTGTTGAAAGTAATAAATGATTGATAGTTAGGGTATGTTATATGTCCCTCTATATCTGGATACACACGCAATTTGTATAATTTCAATATATAAGTCAATGGAACAGAATGCGCTGGAGCAGCTGCCCACTGCAAAGCTTCATTCAGTACATTTGGGATCAGATGTAGTCAGATTCCAGAGCTAATTATCCAGCATCAGTACTTGACCTCTCTGAAACACAATGTCCTCACAGGAATGTTTCAACATTTAGTGTAAAACCTTCAAGTGCTCTGTTCATAAATACCTCTCTAATAATAATAATAATAATACTCTATTTGGAAGAAATATTGGATGACCAGTTGGCTATAAACTTTTGGACTTGTAGTGAATGTCACTGTAAATTGTATTAGTTGAATCTGTGTTTCTCAGGTTCTCGAAGCCTTTGTTCCTAACCCAAAATGCCCCAGGTGTAACATTATACCAATTAATGGCCTGAATCAGTGAGCCAAGAGGGCTCAAAATATGAGAAAATGCCTTTTCATATCACAACTTGGTCAGACATATGGAACTCATGTTGGAGATGTGAACGTTTTCTCCTGCTAGTTCCCTTACATCTGTGCTGGAATAAGGAAGTGTGATGCCTGTTCCACAGTCATTCTTTCACACATTACCGTATGCTGCCCTTGTTTGGTGCTGTTTGTGTGGGATCCGAAGGCAGAATTGAGTCATTCCTTTAGTTCAGCTCCCTTCTGTTCCAGAGTGAGGGGGCTGTGTGAAAAATCTGTTTCATTTTTCTATGAATCGAGTTTGGGCCGCCTACTCAAGCTGAAAGTCTGTCACACACACTCAGCAGCGAGACTCGTGGCTGAATGCGACATCCTTTATCAAAGCAGTTCATTCACCTTGTCTTGGCATTGTGTAAACAAAATTTTGCGCTTTCTATGTTTTTCCTCTCTCTCTCTCTTACGTTCTTTGTTTCTCTCTGTCTCTCCATCTCTCTCTCTCTCTCTCTCTCTCTCTCTCTCTCTCTCTCTCTCTCTCTCCCTTTCTTTATCAACCTGCCTTCTTTGTTTTGTTTCTCAGGTCAGTGTGGAGGTGCTAGTGGAGTACCCTTTCTTTGTGTTCGGTCAGGGCTGGTCGTCCTGTTGTCCAGACCGGACCACCCAGCTACTGGAGCTGCCGTGCACTAAACTGTCAGTGGGTGACGTCTGCATCTCACTTACTCTCAAGAACCTGAAGAACGGCTCGCTGAAGAAGAGTCAGGGTCAGATCCCTGACACATCGGGCCTTGGGCCACCCCTCAAACCACCCAAAGCACCTTCAGGTGGGACGCAAGGGGGAAACCGGCACAAGGAGCAGGAGAACGGACTGGGGCAGTGTGGCAGTCAGGGTGGGCTAGTGACTCAGGCTAGCACGGAGAATGGAGAACTGAGGTTTGGAATCAGCAAAGCCCCACAATGCACAGAGGCAGAGTCCATCAGCAAACCTCCCTGTCGCAAGCGAAGGTGGTCAGCGCCAGAGGGCCGCAAAGTGGAGAAGCCGGAGGAGGAGCCCCCCTTGACTCTTCCCAAGCCTTCTTTCATCCCTCAGGAGGTTAAAATCAGCATTGAAGGCAGATCAAATATTGGCAAGTGAAAAGCCCATTGGACTGTCAGATTGTGGGATTGCATTGAATGAAAAAAATCACCCTCACAATGTTCTTCACTCTTCTGATCTTTGACTTTTTTTTAAATATAATTTCAATTTTGATTTGTCTAATTTTATTTTTTTTCTATCCAGATTACTGTACTATAGGCTAAATTAACTCAGTATAGGCCTATACCTATCACCTTATTGGTAGTAATAACATTTTAATAGGTGCATTGAATATATACAGGCAATTGGTGCAATTTCTCCTTATTTTGTTTAGGCAAAAGTGGGGCCGGTATAGTGCAAGGCAAAGGTGTTTGAGGAAGGGTTTATGTAGGACACCTGAGCACTGCATGATGCCCCCCAGGGTACATAATATCTGACAACCTTTTCAGCTCTACATCTGTCTACCTTCTTCGACCTGTCATAACATGAGAGGGATGGTTTGAATGAAGACACGCTGAAGTAGCACTAAATGCGAAATGCCTTCATGCACATAGTGCATTAGCCCTGGTTCCATCCATATTTAAGAAGAAGAGGGGATGGAGGTTTGGCATGGGTGACTTTGCTCAGGGAGGCAGGACGGAAATCACTCCTTCACTGACAGTGGGGGTTAACATGATGTCAGCCATCCTGCTCAAGCAGTCTCATCTGATATTTAGACATAGACAAAATAATCTGAAGCCCATCACAAAGAGATCTGAGGGATATCATCAAGTGCTGTTGGTTTAGCATGGATAGTGTTAGCTTTTATTATGAAAAATAGAGGGATGCCTGAATACTAAGGTACATAACAGGCCAGGTGTTGTAATCCAGCAGAGTCAGAAAAGGTGAGAGGTGAGACATTTCATCAAGCAGTGCCAGTTGTTCCTTAGGAAAGAGTGAAGTATACTAATAGACTCAGAGACAGCTTCAGTTACCTTCAGTTGTCAAAACATTTTTTTTCTCCATTTTATTATTTTGTAGTTTTGCTTCTTATTGTTTTCCGTCTCAGTTTAAACCCTCCTATCTGACCTGGTGGGTAGATTTTGTTTCTTTCTTTTTTTTTTTGAATGGGAATGTGTAAACCTTGCAACCAGGAGTCAGTCCTATAGACACAAATCTATATATATATAGTCTTATGCAGAAGTTTTGGTGCCCCTGGTCAAATTACATGTTAATTGATTTATAAGTAAGTCCTCCACAGATAAACAATTTTAATACTATGACACATACTTACTTTAAAAGTTTCCAAATTTAATTTAATGGGGAAAAAACTGAACACAACATGTAGCAAGTTTTTTATGTTTATTCCCTTGTATATTGAACCTTAAAATCTGCAATGAAATTTCATATTTAAGTTGGTCTACTACTTTAAACTTGAATGAAATGAACATGTCATTTGTCTGGGGGTGTTCCAACTTTTTCATAAGGCTGCACATGTAAGGATGTGTCTCAAAAGGTTGACTGTAGTCATGTGTAGAGGGAAAAGAGAGTTGTTTGGTGCAACCTCAACATTTTTTTTTCCTTTTCATTTTAATGAAAGAAAGTTCATAATTTGAGAGAAAGTGAGAGAAAGTCGTCGGAGAAGGGAGGGAAAGGTGGATGACAGGTGGATGAAGCACTTTTAAGCACCTGTCACACTCACTAGCTAGTAGTTATTTTAATCAATTAGTCCTATTATTATTATTATTATTATTATTATTATTATTATTATTATTATTATCATCTTCATAATCTTCCGTTGATCTCTGAACATGAACACAGTACTGTACAATATGTTGTATTGGTGTGGCAGGAGGAGTAGGGGGAGTATGGCCCTCTCTGATAAAGTGGGCGTGCCCCTTGGTCTGTAAAAACAATGAATGTGAATGGTGATGAGGGTCAAGAGTAGAAAGCAGAAAATCAGAGAGACAGAGGATAGAGCGTTCATCCTCAGACGGACTGCTTTAAAGGATGTGTGCTGCTGCTCCGGCCTGTATGAGCTCTGCTTCCTCAGTAAACAGCGAGCTGGGAGGGCTAAAGCAGCAACAGGCATCCAAAGTGTAGCATGGGCACAGCTCATGAGCCAACTGCCATTTTAATCTTCAAAATCAAAGTGTATGAGTGCGATCTCAGGTGGGAGTAGGCCTTTGGAGGTAATGAAACTGTCCAAAAATGCCAAGAGAAAAGAGAGAAAGAGGGAGAAAATGAGAAAGACTGAGAGAGAGAAAGCAAAAGCGCATGTGAAAAACTCTGGACACAGATATTTTAGTGGGGTTTAAGGGTGTCCTGTACACATGTTTGTATCGTAAGAATGTGGATGTGAATGTGAGTGTATTTGTATGCATAAATGCATACACACGTACACACAAGCACACATTTACTTCAGTCATGTCGATGTGTCCTTATATGACTTTTTGTACATTAACATGTATAGAAATGCATATACTGTATCTAAATTACTGTAGGCAGTCCATCTCTCAAGACAATGAACAGACACCTTAGAGCAAACAGATATGAAAACACATATGTAATGATCTGTGTGTGTGTGTGTGTGTGTGTGTGTGTGTATGTGTGTGTGTGTACATGTCTGTGTGTGTGTTTGTATATATAATATCACACATATTATATATATAGAATTTTTTTGTCC
>JBBPDH010000136.1:15541027-15556119 GCA_037974565.1 Clupeocharax schoutedeni
AGACAATGAACAGACACCTTAGAGCAAACAGATATGAAAACACATATGTAATGATCTGTGTGTGTGTGTGTGTGTGTATGTGTGTGTGTACATGTCTGTGTGTGTGTTTGTATATATAATATCACACATATTATATATATAGAATTTTTTTGTCCAGTGTTTCTGTTTAAAGTTCTACTTAAAAGAATCTTGCAGTTTGCACATCTGGAGAGGTAGTAACATGACTTCTTTATTATTTTGTTTTCAGCTATGGCTGAAAACCCATTTTACTGAAATGTAGCAGTTACTTAACAAGTTGGCTTGGCTTACCGGTCTGATGTGGCTTCCTTCTTACTCATTTGCTCACTTAGCCCCCCACACACCCCTGCTGTCAGATGTTTAAGAAGCCTGTCAAATACACATACACACACACACAGAAGTACACTGAGAGCAGGTAAGGAGGAGCCACGGCCTAAAGTCTGCACACTTGTTGAGATCTCTGGCCGACAGCTTTGTTCAGGTGTTTGTGAATGGGTGACGTGGTGACGGCAGGCGATGAGGATGATGATGATGATGGACGAATGCATGAGTGGATGGATGGATGAATGGATAGATGGATGGATGGATAATGGAATGGATGTTTGAATGGCCTGATGGATGGTGGTGGGTGGGTGAATTGTGGAGATTCACTTTGAAAATGCTTTATTTTTTTAATAATAAAACAGGGTTTCTCAGATCAACATCACAACGTGCATTTTTTTTCCTTCTTTTTCTTTTTGACATTTCACACGTTCTTTGAAGATTGAGTGTGTATATGGTATGAGAGTGCTGAATCCAAATGCCTGGTATTTTGGGACGGCAGGGGTATTCAGAGACAGGACAACAGCTTTAAATAAGCTGTGATTGTGAAATGTTCGCTTCTGGGCCAAAATGTAGAATTGCATTGTTTTTGTTCTTCCTCTCCATTTCATTTAAGCACTGTTTAATCAGCCCTTATCTTTTGCCATGCCTTTTCATTCTCTGTGCTTAACCTAGATGTATGTGGCACTGTTTGTGTGCTGTTTTGGCCTTTAGCTTTTATTTTCTCTCTTCCTGGTTACATAGGTTGTCTACCGGTATACATAAGAAGCATTCCAAATAATGGCATAAGCAATAACCCTAGTCTCCAGTATTCAAACCAAAAAGAAAAAAAAAAACATATTTATGGCAGAAGCTTATTTTGAGCTCCACTATTTAAGCTAAGAGTCTTGGTGTTCTGCTCCTAAGTTGTCGCAGTTTGCACAGCCAGCCCACCATATCTTCAGGGAGAAATGTACAGTGTATATGCAGTGACAGTGTCTGTCCCCCCAACTCAGCCCTCTATTGCTAGAGACCACTAGACCCTGTTCAGGTACACCCATGCAAAACCATTAACGCCTCACACCTGTTTACCTGCCACAACCGCCAGCTACCTTTTATGGCTCGGCCTGTATGTGCAACTGCCCCCAGCACGTTCTCTCTCTCTCTTTCTCTCTCTCTCTCTCTCTCTCATATTTTCATTTTGGAGCCATAAATCAGTATTGATCAGTATTGTTTCCTCGCTCCTAATGTCCTGGTTTTGGGTGTAATGTGTGCATCTGTCTGTGTGTTTTGAGAGCAAACATGGAACAGAAGGCCTTTTTCAGGATGTCTTGAAGAAGCGCTTGCGTAGTTATGTTGATGCATGCTTTACAATCACTCACAACATCTTTAATGGCTAGGAAGGTTACTGGCCCCCAAGGGAGGAGAAAAGATAATCTGTTTGTACCTTGGTGTGTGTAGTAATGGAAAATATGTGCATATGTGTGTGTGTTGGGCTGTGATGGATGTGAGTCTGTCCTTGTAAAAGCTAAAGTGGGAATAGCATATACAGAAGCAAATTTACTTATTTACTGCCCACAGCCACCAATAGCATACAGAGAGATTCACTACCGATAGCTCAATATGCAGCCATATTCAGTCTCAGCAGGTTTGGTCGATTTAATAAACAAAATAAGTGCACATCCTCTTGAGCACACTTAAAGTTGACATTTTTCTATGTATTTACTGATTATAAGATATTGTGAATAGGCATAAAGCAAACTGTGCTGTAACGTTTACGCATTGAGGAAAATAAACAATGATTGTGCAGTAAGTGTGTTCTCTGTAAAGGATGTGTACTTATTTTCACTGAGAAAATTTGCAAAAATTTTCCTTTGAACAGAGGTGCTCAAATTTTTGCTTGAGACAATAGAATAAAATATGTAGTCATTATTCAAATATTGGTGGAATCACAGAATCCACTGAAATCATGTTTTCAGATTTGCTTTGATATCTTTTGCAAGAAATGTGCAACTCTTGAACTCTAATTCCCCTGTAATTGTGCCGTGTGTGGTTTATCCCCCCAATTATTCTTATAAAGCAGTCTAAACCCTGCTTTCTATGAATTTTTTTTTGTTGCATAAAAATAACTCCGTCATACTTGAATAGTTATGCAGCTGCACTCTTAAAAATAAAGGATCATAAATGGTTCTTGCTCCCTTGGTCACACTTTATCTGGCCAGACCTCTCTTTGATCCTCAAATCTGTTGAAACTGGGGAAATAATTAACATTACGCTTAAGGTTTAGTTTAGGGTAATGTTTATGTTCTGAACTGAAGTTATTGTTTAGGTTTGCATGTAATAGAATCTGTTACATTCAGCTGAAATCTCACTTGCATTTGAATGTCATTATAAGCCAAGGCAAGCACTTACAAGCCATCTCCAGTGGACCCTCAAAGTAAAGTGATATATTTAATTAGCGTAAATTCTTTTATTTATCATATAATTATTTAAATTATAAAGTTGTAAATCTCAAAAATAAAGCTGCCAGAATGCATTATTTTTATAATTCCATGGGGGACACATCTTGGTAACTTTAAGAATCTTTCAAGAACTGTTTTTGTAATTAAGATGTCTGAGTGTGAGGAACCTTTAAAAAGGTTAAATAATGGAACGATTCTTGGAAGAATATTGGTCTTTAAATTATGTGAACATTCTATATATATTAGTTTAAAGTTCTTCAATCTGTTATCTCATTTACAAAAGTGGTTCTTTAAGAAACTAAAATGGTTCTTCTATGGCACTCTATATGTTTTTGTAGCACCTTTCTAAAGAGTCTTTGCGGAGATTCTGAAAAGCTTCTTCGCTCTTGTGCATCTCTGCCATGAGATTCTACACTTTTGCCCAGTCTGAGTGACTCTAGCGAAAAGGATATTTAAATGTTCTTTGAAAACTTCTTCATTGGAAACAAGAGTGTTTATTTTATGGTGTGGCTCCAAAGAACCCTTTTTGAGATATTTATTTCTAGGAGTGCACTGATTGCCCTCGACTCTGATTGGCTGACCTAAAGTCAATTTCACTGAAAGCCAAACAAAAGAAATGTAAACATTCCCAGTAATATTTACAGAATATTCATATAAATGTGAAAGTCGAAATAGAGCAGGACTCCCATAAAAAGTCACCTCTTAACACCTGAAAAAGAAAAAACGAAAACCCAAGTGCAGAACACATGTAGCATTAGGCATTGGTTACACATGTGATGTGTGTGTGATTGATCAGTACTGTTTGCCTCTATATTGGTTCACACACATCAGGGACTGTAGTTTTATCACCTGTTAGAGATGCTGACCCCTCAGCTATTACATTATATCTGTCCAGTTTTGCACATTTCCTCTCTTATTTCTCAATACATTTACATTTCACCTTTTTTGGCCTGTGGGTTGGTTTTGCCATTTGGAGACCATGGCTTAATTTTTTTCGCTTTGTTTTTTAATCTTTCCTCGCACTTTACTCAGGGATGAGGAATGTGTCTGAATAAGCGTGTGTGCAAAGCGTGTGTGACAGTCTAGTTCTAAATGTCATAAGCATAATGAGTGTGTGTGTGTGTGTGTGTGTGTGTGTGTGTGTTTGTGTGTGTAAACTGTTTTTTCATTGCTTAGGCCACCCCCGCGAGGCCTTCCTGACCTTCTCTCTCGTCTGCGTTTATGTGTGTCTTTGCTGTCTGCGATTAGAGACGGTATTTATGTCTATGTGAATCTGTCTGTCTGTGTCTGTCTGTGTCTGTCTGTCTGTCTGTTAGTGTTTTTTGTCGTCCGTGATGTCATAAGCCCTGATCCTCACCTGTACGAGTGATCCAGACTGAGAAACGCATAATTTAAAAAAACCTCTTTAAAGTGGGGACCACTTTTGTAAAGAAAAAACTAGCAGAAAATAAAATGCACATTTTTTGTCATTTATAGAGTAGACTTTATAATACTGTTTCAGCACTTTCGAATCCAAGGAATGGCTTGGTTGCAGCGCCAAGGGCTTTCCGAGGTGTAACATTCATTCAGTAGTGAGCGTCAGGGAGAGAAACAGAGCGAGAAAGAAGAGTGTGAAAAAGAGTGGTAGAGTTTCTCTCCTCTCCATGCGAGGCCGCCTGACCCTCTGCTCGTTCCTGGGTCCAACGAGTGGAGCGGTCAGGGCCAGACAGTCCATTTTGAAGTTCACATGGTCCTCTAGGAACCAGAAAACAACACGTATGTTGCACATTTGTGCTCCAACACAGATTTAGCTTCTCTTTAGGTCACATGGGTTCTGCGTCAAAACCGGTGTGTTAGGATCTTTTTTAGTTTCTTTTTTTTTTCTTGCTTTGGTCATCTGTGTAGCACTCTGAGCTTGTGGTGGGGGGATGTGAGAAGAACGTTCAGCCAATGTGTGAGGAGTCTGAGTGGCAGAGGAGCACCACTAAGTTCCTTGTTTTACTTGTTTGTTTTACTGGCACAAAATGACGAAAAGAATGTCGGTGCGAATTTTAGCATTTTTGAAAATTTAAAAGCATGTATTTTTGTTCCTTTCCTGTTTTTTTCTGGTTCATCAAGAAAATTTATTTTGCGAAATCATGTTGACACCTTTTTTTTCCATTTGTTTGAACTGAAATCAATCAGGAGTCCTCTGTTCAACTTGACTGTTGTTTGACGTCGTGTCAATGTACAAACCGCTGGATTTTTAATAATCTCAGGCTGAGAAACTTCTACAAGCCCACGTTATGGTTTTTGTTTGACCCTATACAGTGTGTGTGGGCTTCTTAATATGGGTAGATTGTTTATTATGATCAGTCCTTATTGCTATTATTATTATGATGATGATGATTATTCAGCTGTGTTGATGCTGGATAGTAAAACCTCGTGCACTCCTTTGAGGGTGGAGGAACACACATCATGTTGCAGTGAGATGCCCAGTCCTGATTGAGCTGGTAAACTGACAAACACTCACTCAGAGATAGGGGCCGTTCTGTTCTCTTTCCCCAGCCCTGCCTTCTCAACCCTCTTGCCCAGCTGTCTTGTCTTTGTCCTGGCCACACCGTAGGGGGAAAAAAGAAAAAGAAAACCCTTATGGAAAGAGACTTCTGATCCCCTCTTCTGTGGGACACTAAGGGTTGTTGCCCATTTCAGGTCCAACTAGACATCCTTACCTTGGTTACCCATCAAGAACTGAAACCAAGGACCAGTTGAAGATTGCTGGTTGGACCCAAGGGGCGCGTCCGACTCGTGTACAAAACTGTTCTCACACCCAGTGTCATCCTCGTAAATAGCAATCGACGACCTCTCGGCTGGTGTATGTATTTATCCTTCAGAAAATGTTTTATTATGCTGTTGAGACAAATCTTTGACATCAAAAATATAAAATATGACCATTTTGTACCACTGAGTATGTTGCCAATGAATGCTCAATATGACATCAATGTAAATCTGTATTTCACAAAACGTACCATCCTTTTTTGTCTCTGAAGTGAAGTCAGTACAAAAACTCTATATATTATATAATATTATGAAAAATGAATGACTGGAGGATGTACACTTTTTCTTCCCCCAAGAGTGAGAGGGGAAATGCTTTTAGTGGAGACTCCGGCCTACGCCAGCAGATCTTTAGTGCTGACACTTTGAAAAGCTCCACCTAGTGGCCCTCCAGGGCAAAATGACACCATACTTCTCTTTACCTGATGATTGATGGGGAGGGTGTTTAGTGATAATTTTTTTTATGTGCACGCTTTTCCTGCCACCTCTAGTTCTTTTTGATTCTTTCAGTATCCCCTTTTGTTCAAACTTGAGACAGTGAGTGAGAGGTTGCGTAGGGACACAGGAAGCCTTTGGTCATTCCACAGGAAAGAGTGGTCTCTAGAGCTGTAGTAGTAGTGTTAGACATGCTGGAAACTGGGTACTGCAGGGCGTTGTGGTCATCAAGAGATTTAATGTCTTCCACTGGAAGGAGAATGTAGGGTGTTTGTAGTTTCTTTCAATTGGCACTGTATGGAAAGGACCGTGATCGTAGAACCACTCGACAGGATGTAGGCTGCTGTCTGAGAACAATGGCTGGAGAGGTGGAGTTGGCCGTATTGTGCAGAGAGAATTGTACGTGATGATATGGTTTCAGAGCTTTGGAGTTTCTGGTCTCATTGTGCATAAGATAGCGTGATGAATAAGACTGTTAAATGTAAAATTCAATGAATGTCACGTCCAGTTCCAAGATGCAATACTCTTGGGGTTGACATAGAGGATTCAGGCCAGTAGCAAGAAGCAGTCCTGGGAGGTGGAGTACAGTTTTGCACCTTACTTACAAGAAGCAACCATATATAAATGCATAAAGGCCTAAGTAGGAACTTCTATTGTGAAAGGAGATTATTTTTGTTTGTTTTGTTTTGTTTCCATATGCGTGCATACTCTGTAAGTTGTGTAAAATATTGTACTTGCACTAGCTTTTTTTAAAAATGGAAACTAATATAAAAATTCAAGGATTGAAATTCTATTTTCTAATTGTGGTGTGTCTATTTGTAGGATACACTCACGTCCATTTTCTTGGATTTTATGGTCCCTTTCTTTGATGGTGCTTGCCGGTTTTCTAGTTAGAACTTATTTCATTATTCTGAATAACAAAAACAATATTTGATTCAGGTTGTGAACAAATTTGTTTAAAAAAAAAAAAGAAATCGTCTGTATACCAGTACAAGTTTATTGTTTCAGTATACACGTACTAATAAAATTACAGTGCCAATAGCCAACTGTGGACTTGGAGTTTGTGAATGAACACTGCTCTGGTGGTTAAAAAACAAAGGTTTTTATTTGATACTCAGTCAAAATAAATACATCCTTTCCAGAGAGCACACTTCAGTGCATTTGATTGCACAATTACTCTTTATTTGCTGAATTTAGCATGTTAGTTGTACATTGAATGTGGCCTGTGCAAAAATAATGTTTTGTATTTTGTTAGATTATTTTGTATGTTTATTCTCTGTAGAGGATGTGTTCCCTTATTTTACTTAAATTAACCATCATTTTTATTGTTTTTTTAATTATTATTTTAATCATTATTACATTTACCCAACACTTTTATCCAGGGGGCAGCTTGGGGTTAAGGGTCTTGCTCAGGAACTGAAGTTAGGATTAGAACCCATGAACTCTTGTTCTAGAGGCGAGTGTCCTACTCACTGCCAATAGACACAAATTTAAATTACCTATAAAAAAAAGACTTTCATTAAAAGTTGTTCTCATAAAATTGCCATTTTGGAGATACAAGGTTTTGATCCAGCAGCCACAATGTGATCAGTATAACCCAAAATATTGTCAACAAGTATAATGCACTACTATATAGTTTCAGTTTTACTTTTATAATCTGGGTGGTCAGAGTTTCTTAACCCGTTTCTCTTTCTTGGTTCTTCGAACATGCAGATTTGTTGCTAGGCAATACTTTCTCACCAAAATGTGGCAGTAGGGAGTGCCTACTCACCATGCTCACCATTAGAAAAACACAGTTCTATGACTCCCTGGGCAGGTCTTGACGGAGGCGGTAATGGAGTGTGGGTGTGAGATGAGGAGACTGTCTTGAGTTCTTGAGTTTCAGCTTCCATTAGTATCTGGCTCATTCATTTAAATAAGCGTCAGGCATAAAAAAAGTGTCGGAAGGCCTAATCGGATCTAATCTCAGACACCGAAACCTACACCACTCTGTGGAGAGCAGGGCCTAACACAATTAGCACAGATGCACTGAGCACCTGCATAACTCACCGCCTCCCTAAACACTAAACAATGCGTTTTCAACCATGGTGGAGAAGGGTAAATGCAGCCAGTGGCTATGGGTTGAGTAATGGAGCAGTATTGGTCATCTGTTTACAGTGTATCTGGTATAATAATACTAACGATCATTATCATTAAAGAAATGCTAATGTTTTTGTATATTGTGATATATCATCATTATAGATAATGGAGAATATGATGTTATAAATCTGAGTATCGCCGCATTAATGCAAGCCACATTTTCCCTCAGTGTTCAGTGTAGTATGTAAACACTGTTAAAGCTTCAAAAAGTAACACTCTTTCCCCAATCCAATCCCCAAGTCCAGATGTGGGAACTAAACTGCAAAACCATATGTTTTGTATTTGTTGTTTTGTGATGTCATGAAAATGAACAATTTTACAAATATCTGCCTGTTTAGCCTGTAATTCTCAGCTCAGCCCATTCAGACTGAGGCTATAAGGAGGCTTTCATCTCTGACTGCTTTATGAAGCATGATTCAGAGCAGGCGATCATTTATATTAAATCAGTCTTAAAGGCATAAACAGCCAGTTAAATACTAAGCAATAGAGAGAGTTTGGAAAGTGGTCATGTAAAAAAGGGATTATGACTGCTTGTATGTAGTCCAGAAAAAATGTAGTAAGTGGACCTTGAGGAAAATGTTGGTTATGAGCTGATTATGGTCTGATTATAAGAAAGCTACCAAGTTCAGCTACCAAGTTCATTGGGTCTGTTGGAGCAGTTGCTCTTTTTAAATTCTTAAATTAAGTACAAAAATCTTTCCTATAGAGTGAATACATTGTACTTACAAAGTCATCACTGATATAATCTTTATTACTCCAACAGTTACAGTGTCACCCCACTTTGACAAAAGTACATATTTCTGATCTGAGCTGCACAAACCCAGCACATTGTGCAGCGCAGTCTTTCACATTCCTCTGGTCTGCAGCTACAGCCCACCACACCCAGGGAACATTCACAAAGAAAGCAGGCCAACAGAACTAGTACAGTATGCTGTGCACCAGCCTCTGGTCAAATCAAGTCAAAGGTTACATCATATGTCAAAACGTAAGGTGCTAGCACACACTCAGAAGCTGTCATCGCTGCTATATAAAGGAAACGAATATTACCTTTATTCCTCTTAAGCCTCGTATCCTTTCACTGCTAACACTGTTGCATAGTTTCAGTGAATGAATTCTCCAAGCATGGTATTCCCCAAGGGCTTGTTTGATGAGGCCCTATTCGTCTTCTTTGCCATCGTGCACACACACACTGTGCTGGGAGAGCTTAAAGGCTTAAATTAACAACAGGCTGAATCATGCTGTAAATTGGCTGCTTTCACAAGAAAATGTATAGCATCGTACAGCACTGGTCCTGAGCAAAACAGAAGTAATCTGTGGTATTATCTGTGTGTGTGTGTGTGTGTGTGTGTGTGTGTGTGTGTGTGTGTGTGTGTGTGCACGCATAGGAAATCTGTCAATGAAAAATCCCCGTTCCCAAGAAACATGCACCTCCTTGCTAACACAGTGAGGTACTATAGGCTGTATGTGTATGTCTGAGTTGTTTTCCTTTTCTTACAAGGTCAAGGCAACATTTATCAATCACTCTATGGCTCCAGTGTTTTTACTTTAGCTACAGACGTTGGTTGGGTTTGTGAATGCCACTGATCATTTGTCAGCATGTTACCCTGAAGGGTGTTATGTACAGTACAGTCTTGATGTGTGATCTGGATGTACAGCTGGATAGGTCTAGGTGAACATCTGGCTGGATTGCTGTGTGACTCTGATGAAGGTGGTCCTGCGACTGAGCTCCTTCAGTTTGGCTGCGCCTACATAAGTGCAGGTGGAGCGCACACCACCTAGGACATCTCGGATGGTGTTCTCCACATCGCCCTTATAGGGCACCTGCACCGTCCTGCCCTCGGATGCCCTGCACACACAGTCAGGATACCATAGACAAGATCCAATCAAATATCCCATCTTAAAGTACATAGAACACATCTAAATCCCTTGCTTTTTACTGCATAACACATGGAAACTAAGCTGCAAAACAAACCAGTTAACATTCATCAGTCATTTACATAAGACATGTGTCACATGTCCATAACACGGAGTGTTACTGCAGACAGTCTGCTGCAAAGCAGATGATATGGGGAATACAGTTAAACAGTGCCCTGTTGAGAAGCAAATGAATCACTCCAGCTTCCCAAATGTTTAAGAGTGTTTCAAGTTAGTTTTTTTTTTCTGACAAACTGAAGATTTCTTTCTCTTTTCCGTGTCAGGCCTATCAGGCCAGAGGTCAACTGCATGTACCAATCTTAAAGGCATAGTAACAATATTCTGGAATATAGTCATGGAAATATAGCTTCTGGCTGTTTTTGATTAAGAAACCCACACAAAAAAAAGAGTAAAAGATGTGGGCAAGAAAACAGGACAGCTCCTCGGGGATGTGGCCTATTTATGATGACCAGTCGTACATCTCACCTGTACTCTGCCACACCACCGACATATTTCTTCATGGCTGTGTCTGAACTCATCCCATAGAACAGCTTGAACTTCTTTCCATCCTTCTCGATGACATCACCAGCGCACTGGTCATGCCCTGCCAGCATGCCTCCCAGCATGACAAAGTCTGCTCCTGCGCCTGAAGGACCAAAATCAACAGGTTTTATGATGATTTCTCTTACCAACTTTACTACAAACAAATGCATATACGAGCATAACATACCAAAGGCTTTTGCAACATCTCCTGGACAGCTGCAGCCTCCATCCTAGAGCAAAAGTAGTAACTTGTTATACAGAGATGTACAATCAGAAGTAATAGTAAACAAAGTTCGCAGTTTTGGTTTTGCACTGGAGCTAAGATAACGTAAAAGTAGCAAAATACAAAATTCAGTAATAATGGACAAAAATGCAGGCTTCAAGATAACACATTTTATAAGCCCAACATTCCAGAAACGCAATTATTTTACAATGATGTCATGGTAAAGAAACTGGCCTTAATTCGTTAATTTTATGAGTTAGTCTACGGGCCTATAAAGATAAAAGACAGGAAGATGCTGCCCTCTTGTGGTTAAGTAATATAAGTGCAAGTTAATGGTACAAAGCAACTACCAGCTGTATAAGAGAGAAGACTTTAAGCTCTCACAGAGATGATGTGTCCTTTAAGTCCATGAGCAGAATCTGCACACTCAATAACAGCACTTAACTGTGGGTAACCCACTCCAGTCTTGATGCGGGTGGTGCACACAGAACCTGCAAACACAGCGTTTTAGGGTGTTATCTTCTTTACTTTAACCCATTAAACTCTCATATGTGGGCAATCAGTGTGACTCCTCATAACTGATTGATCTGATTATAATGAATCATCATCAGTAATATTATTTAAGGTAATAATAATAAATCAGGTGATTTCCCTACTCAAACACACCTTATTAACTCTCAGATTTAGTGGGTGTGTTAAGAGCAGGAAATTACCAAACTGGGCTGGACTCCAACCAGGACCGCCACCTTTGTTAAGCATTCAGGCTGATTCAGATATTTGCTTAGCTGCAGGAAGAACAGGTCTAGTGCTGTTCTAGTCTAGTGCTGGAGCAGGAAGAACAGGTCTAGTGCTGTTCTAGTCTAGTGCTGGAGCAGGAAGAACAGGTCTAGTGCTTTTTATCTTGCTTTGAACGTACAGAGACACATGGTGCGCACCTGGACCAATGCCCACTTTTATGATGTCAGCTCCAGTTAGAATGAGCTCCTCCACCATCTCGCCTGTCACCACGTTTCCAGCCTGTTTGGTCCATCAGAAGAATAATTAATCACAGGTTTACAGTGAATCAAAGCCACAGATGATACCTGCTTTTCATGCTTGAGAAAGGATTCACTTGGCTATCTCACCATGATGGTGTGGTTCGGGAACTTCTCCCTAACTGTTCTGACAAACTCCACAAAGTGCTCGGAGTATCCATTGGCCACATCAAGGCAGATGTATTTAATGAGTGGAATGGCTTCCAGAATGCTGCACAGTTTGTCCAGGTCAGCCTTGCCACTGCCCGAACTGGCTGCAACATGCTAAGGACAAGAGTTAAGATGCTTTAGAGTTAACGCTCGATTTATAAGTGTTGAAGAAAAAATGGCAGTTTAAAAAAACACCAGAATAATTACTTCTCCCTTCCATAAGGTCACAGATACTCTCTATTTATTGTCTACTATGTGGAAAAATATGAATGAACCCATGGCCAAAGCATAGCATAGTACACATATTGTCAGATATTTATGTACCATAAAGTCATATAAGAAATGGTTTGGGCTGCTTTAAGATATTCCAGATCAATTAAATCAGATCAATTAAATTTAAACTGAATAAAATCTATGTCATGTATAAATGTCAGCAGTCAATTAGTAGTAGTGCAACGGATCACTGTTGATCCGTGATCAGAACAGATCCCTCTCCACGGTTCGGCACGCATGTGATCCGAAGATCCGTAAGAAAAATAAAAGCTCCGCTGAATGGTGCAGTCTGTCAAGTGACAGTCATGAAAAATATAAATATACTCCGTTAAATATATTGATTGTAAAAGGGTGGTGGGGAAGGGGCCGTTCACATATCACGTTTAGAAGAGTTACAGCGAGGGGGTTTTCATTGGAGGAAATGGAGAGCGCGGCTGATGGTTGCTTAGCAACGAGCTCAAGCGCCTGTGCGAAGCGGCTAGCGTTTTCCACACGTTTTTAGGCGCAATATGTGAACGGCCCCTAAAAACCACCACAGTTTGTCGGCAGTGTGGCATGAGGAAGCTGTATGAGAGTGCCAGCACGTCGGGCAGCACGTCGGGCATGGCCGCTCATGTGAAACGCCCTGGTGTGACAGGAGCTATCCGCGGCAGTAACCCTTTCTGGGCTGACTGGGTTATTACAAAAAGCTATTCGGGTGTTTATAGCTGCAGACATATTCCGTTGTGAAATGTGTAGACATCTTCATCTTTTTGAGAGAAAAAAAAAGCTCATGTCTGCTTTGCTTTCTTTCTGTTTTCGATTATCTGGACAGTTTTATTTTATTCTCCATGTTCAAAGTAAGAAGCAATAATACCTTAAAATGTTTTTGATTGTGTCCACATTAAAGGAAGTAATTATGCCCTATATTGTCTTTATATAATTGCGTGGAATGTTTTTAATGGGCAAAAATACTTAAATAAATGAAAAGTTTAATTTGTCTCGTCTTTTTTTGCTCGAAAACTGATCCGATCCGTAACTTAAAACCATTATCCGATCCGAACCATGATTTTTTTGATCCGTTGCACCACTATCAATTAGTGCATCTTCTAGCAGCGCATCCAAGTCGGGTCAATTCAAGTCAAATGATTTAAGGCTAAAATTGCACATATTTATTGCTGTTTTTGCTCATGTGACTTCTATTCTCCAAATTTGCACATCTCTGCTGCTAAAATACAGTATCGTTCAAATACTGTATTTACCCTCAATGTAGCTGTTGTAAATAATACTGAACATTGTCTTGTCAAGTTGCATTTGTATTCTTTTTAGAGCTCTTTATCCGGTTTACACCCATTGTCTTGTGTTCTGTTCTGTTCTTGCACCATGGTTTGGAGGAACGTTGTTTTGTACTGTGTGTACATGGCAGAAATGACAAATAAAACCTACTTGGCTTGACTTGAAATGTAACTGTAAAGCAGCGTTCATAACAGATGCTGTCACAAAGCAGCTTTACAGAAATCCCAGTCCATAAGCTCGCTGAGAAAGGACTTGAAAATCAGGTTATGGGGCGTGATCTTGTAGGAAATAGTTGAAACTATGAACTCCCCTTGACTGACACTGAGAACGGGTACTTTAGAGAGTTAACATTAGTAATCCAGGACAGTGTTTCACAGCCCCTCGACCCTTGTTCGGGAGGTACCGCTGTTTTGTGTGTTTTCCACTATAACACACATCAACTCAGGTAGGGCCTGGTAATGTTGCCGTTACTCTTGGCTTGCTCATCAGGGGCACACACACACATTCATTCACACACATATTTACTTCACATTTATTTCATTTTGTAAAGCTGCTTTGTGACAATGACCATTGTTAAAAGTGCTATATAAATAAAATTGAATTGAACTGAATTGAATTAATGAGATAAGCTGGTCCACGTGTGTTAAGATAAAAGCAAAAATGTGCAGAGCAAAGGGCTTCCAATATCAGGAAGAGGAAACACCAAGATTGTTATAAGTTTTTGTCCATTTTCCATTAATGATACGGAATAAGGAAAGATGTGACAGTGCAGCTGAGAGATATCAGTATGTTAAATCTGGTCCCATAATCCAAAAACAGCCTGATTGGGAACATTTAAATCAGAGCAGAGTTAAATCAGACGCAGGAGGTATTAGGTAAGTAAAGTTAAGTAAAGTATATTTTTGTTTTGTTGGTTTACGAGCAGTGTTAAGTGTTTCTATTTTGCAGAACAATAATTTAACTGCATGAATATTTGAGCAGGACAGATGCTGATGTCATGCAGCGTTAGACGAGTATTATTCTTGGTCATAAAGGCCTCAGCCTGGGTGGCCTCTTTATTCTCCAGTATACAGAGATTTCATCTGACCTTTCCACTGAAGGAGACAATTAAGCCCTTCAAACAATAAAACCAGAGACGGCCTTAATCCAGGAGACAAGACCTTTCAAACTGCATGTAAATCACAGACATGGCCCAAAATGTTTGGAATTTCAAGACACAGTGATGAACATGCATATACTTAGTCATTTGGTTCAGGCTAAAGCTTCAGTCGTATTTTTCTATGTTACCTCTAAGCAATCTGGATGATTGGCTGCAAAAGTCTTCCACTCTTCCAGGGAGTAGTGTTTGTGGATGGCGGTGAAGAGTGTGTGCTGAGGGGGAAAGAAAACAACACCTTTCCTTTATTTTTTAATTATACTTTCTTGAGTTTATTTACCAACTAAGTAATAGAAATACACACACATCAGTGTTGGGGTTAGTTACTCAAAAAAGTAATATATTACATATTACATATTACTCTCAAAAATAGTAAT
>JBBPDH010000136.1:15575172-15587249 GCA_037974565.1 Clupeocharax schoutedeni
GTGGGACAAAATGCTCAATTTGCGTGAGGCGTGAAATAGGGTGAAATTGCTGTACAGTGCAACGTAAAGCGGGACAGTTGGTCACTCTACCCAAGTCCCACCCTTTTGCTTGCTGCCCACTGCTTCACTTGAATGTGTTAAATGCAGAGAAATAATTTCACATTGTTTACTTGTTGATTTCCAAACACATGACACCATTACTACACTGTACTCCACTGCCTCAGGATTCATTGGCCTTTTTTCCATTGTGGCAGTAACTCGTTCCACCAGAGGGGGGAGCAAAATCCCCAAATCCCAGAAACCCGAATCAGTGATGTAAAACATGTGATGTGAGAATTTTAACCACGTTATGATACCTATAGTACCGGTAGAGGGTGCTCCAGAGAAAGTGCCAAACAGGGGCCGTACGGAGCTTTTACGAACGATAAATTATAAATGCTAAATCTTCTTTTAAATAGGAAATGCACTCATTCTCTCAACACAAAACACTATAAAATCTTTCAGCTGTTTTCATTTTTTTAACCCTATTCGTGTGTATATATTATGTTAATATTACAGTACCTTTTTGTACATTCATGATGACAGATATTACATTTAGCCATTTACCTCAATTCTCCTCCATTCATGGGCTACTTCGTGGACACCCACTAGTAATTTAGTAGAAAATTCACTACCAACAGACACTCCTCCCCCTGTCACACAACATAACCTGCTGCTACTCATATGTGCAATTTCCTATTGTGTGCAATATCTTTATTATTATATGCAATACCATTATTATTAAGTACTATTATGCAACAGTTTATTATGTCTCTTCATGTGCAAAATCACCTCTTATGTCACTGTTGTGTGCAATAATAGTGTAGAGAACAACTCCAAACCGTTATTTGTGTTATGTAGTAAAATACTTATACAGTCATTTATTTATCTTTCTATAGTATTCTGACTACTGACTGACCACAGCTGTATTTAGTACAGCTCTATTTAGTACACTACAAAGGCTACCTTGTCCGAAAGAAGACAATCATTTTTTGTTCAAGGTCATAAATGTCGACAAATTCCAGTTCCTCATGTTTGGTAATTCAGTTCCTTGTTCATGTTGCCATTCCCCTATGTGTGTCAGTCCACACACTCGTGCCCATAGTGTTTGCTCTGGAATGTGTGTTTATTTGCTTTTTTCAGCCTGGCAATAGCTTTTTTTTAGCATTTGGACCAAGATAAAGTAAACACACAGTTCCTGCAGACCACACCACACCCGTGCAGTACAATCCACAGCTCTCAGAAGTGCTTTTTACACTGAGGGGTCGCAGGGTGACTTATTTGTTTAAAGAATTTTCCCATGGTGAAACCGTGGAGCACAAAGGCTTCGTGGTGGCCTTTCAAAACCACTTGGTAGGCAGGCAGATTGAAGCAGCCGTAGACCCTCTTTTGAAAATGAAATTTATAGCACCTTGTAAAGCTTATTCATGCTCATAATCCCTATATGTAAACCAGAAGAAACCAGAGTGGTGTCCCCAACACTGTAACCTCAGCTGCAAACAGACTCTCGAGCAGGCCACTGGACACCCCCCAAGCACCCATGGAAAAGCTTTTAATTTTGTCTTCAGCAGCTTTCCTAGATAAACACTACCCATCAAAAATGTTTAGAAACTTTGTGCTTTTATAAGAAATTATGTGAATTCCCTTGTTCTCAATTTTGTCAGTTAAACAAGGTTTTTTCTAGTATTAAACAGACATTTACAGATATATTTTAATTGCAGACCATTGTCTGTGAGTAGGTGCATCTAATGAAATGAATCAGTGGTGTAGTTTTCCTCTAAATAAACCTGGCTAGAGCTGTAAAGTCATTGTGAGCTAACAATAACCATAAGGTGCAATTTAAAACGCTGCCTTTTGAATCCCTTTTGCTGGGCAGGGAATATATAACGACAACATGTGTTGCATAATTTCTCCAGGTACTCCAATAGGCTGTCCTATGCAGTGCAGTGGATAACAGAATAACCACAACTATTTTGGGTTGACAATCATTGCCCTCCTGAGTACAGAGGGGCAGGCAGTGTGGTGTTTTAGTGCACTTAAGCAATGAGAAGAGCTGTACTTTCCCAGACGAGGAAGCACACCACGGGCATATTTAGAGCCACTGAGAAACACTGATTAAAGAGGAAGACAATGGGGAGAGATTGCTATGGAATGGTGGCATTCTGATTTACAGCACCCTGCCGCTCATGGGTATAAGAATGTTCCGTGAAATGTTTGAATTATTCCAAAATCTCTGGAATTTATTTTGTGGCACCAGTGCAGACCCTCTCTCATTGATCATAAGATTTGAGACAGAGTCTCACTTGACTGTCTTTGTTGTGTGAATGTGTGTGTGTGTGTGTGTGTGCATGTGTGTGTGTGTGTGTGTGTGTGTGTGTGTGTGCATGCGTATGTGCATGCCTTTAGTGAATCCACCACAGAGAGCCTAGAGAATTGGACAATAGGGGGGATGATATGATCACATCTCTTTGGGCTTAATAGAACAGGCGCCCCTCTATGGACTGAAGACGCCACTCTCCTCTGTGGTCATGGGTAAGAAAGGGAAATCTCCTCTCTCTGTAATTACCACTTAATGTGCCTGTGCCTTTTGGAGACATTGACTCTTTTTTTTCCCTCCGCATGTTTCTTTCTTTCTAAGGTTTGAAGACTGCCAGAAATAAACATGTCAGGCTTTTTATTATTGCATATATAGAAGTGGAGAGAGAATAATAAATGCTGTCTTCATGACCACACACTTCCGGCAGTGCTGGATAAACTTTGAATGTGGCTTTGCTGTCTAGAACTGAAGTGGCAATCGCTGGCTCCTCTCAATTCATCACTCTCTCCAGAGCCTCCCACTGTCACTGCCCAGCTCCCATCAGATACAGTAAACAGAGTTTACACACCCCAACTTATGGGAAGGACCCCCCCCCCCTTTCCTTTTAATGCACATTCTTCCATTGTTCTGTGTTCAGGGTGCCCAACCTGTAAAGTTTAATCCAAATCTTATACACCTGATGCAACTATAAAGAGGAGAGATATATATAATATAATTGTGTTACAGTTGCACCTGTCAGTGGATTGGGTATATCAGGCAGCAAATAAAGAGACTCCTTGAAGTTGATGTATTGGAAGCAGGAAAAATGGGTGAGCATAATAGATCTGAGTGACTTAGACCAGAGAAAGGGAATAGAGTGACTAAGGCTCGTTAATGTGCTGGTCTGAACTTTCAGAAGAGTATCTGTGGCATAGATGGATGAGAAAGTTAGTGATGGTTATGTATGATAGAATGGTGCACAATGCATCATAGCTTGGTGCATATGGGGCTGCGTGGCCTCAGACCGATCAGAGTGGCCATGTTGACATAGGTCCAACACTAAAAGCACCTACAATGAGCTCATGAGTATTAGAACTAGACAATAGAAGAAGGTGGCTGACCTCTTTTACATCATGTACAATGACCGGGTGCAAGTCCATCCGTTTTCTGGTGGCACCGGAAAGCACTATGAGATGCTCTGAGCAATGTTCTGCTGGGAAACCTTGGGTCCAGCAAAGTCCTGGGTACTTTGACACATATCACCTACCTAAATATTATTGCAAACCAAGTTCATGGCAACACTATTCCACAATGGCAGTGGCCTCTTTCAGCAGGATAATGTCCTGCCAGACTGCAAAAGTTGTTGAGGAATGGTTTGGGAAACAAAGAGTTAAAGGTTTTGACTTGGTCTCCAAGTTCTCCAGATCTCAGTTCACCTGAGCGTCTGGTGGATGTGCTGGACACACTAGTCTGATCCATGGAGGCTCCTGGAATTTTTTTCCAATGTGCTTTGGGATGTTGCTGGAATGCTGGGAATATAGTATCATTAAATAAATCAATACACAAGCATTGAACATGCGCAAGCATTATACAAAAGCAAGTGTGTATAAACTTAAATATGTGTAATATATATTTTCATTGTTTTTTTCATTTTTTCCTATTTAAACATGATAAGAAACGTGTCAATAGCAACACAATGTCTTTCAAACATACTTCATTAAACAAAAGGCAGACTATAAGCCTTTAGAATGTTTGCTAAACAATGTATTTTAATTGAGAAATCATGTAAGATTTTTAAAAAATGTACAAAATCAGCTGTGTCTGAACTTTTAACGGGTTCCGTTCAAGTCAGAGCTAAGAGGCTGGTTTTGTGTTTGTGAGAATGCAGTGGGGCTGTATGTGACCGCCTGCATGCGTGGTTCTGTTTGTGCCCATGTGGTTTGGATGAGTCCATGTCCGTGCCAGAGGAGCACTTTGAGAGTGTGTGAGTGTGTGTGACTGTGGCATGCTGGCGTTTGGCCTCCTGCTGCTGCTACCTACAGGCCGGCCAACGGTGCTCTAAGCTGGGCTGTAATGACAGGGCTGCCTGGATGTAATTAAGTTCAAACATAGCAGTGTGGCGGCCAGAGCTGGAGGCCTGCAGCCCTCACTATCATGCAGCCTGACCACACACTGACAGCTCTCCAACACCCGCCAAACACTGAGGCTAAACCTGGGCCTGAGTATGTCTCTCAACTCTCCCTCAACACACACAAACACAAACAAACAAACAAACACACACCATGCAGCCCTGTCCTAAGGCTAGTCACACCACTGTTCAATAATTTAGAATCAGTGATATTAATTTGTATAACTAAATTGTATTGAAGACAAAAACAAATAACAAAAAGATAAACAAATTACAAATTTACAACTTGTTGATGCGGAGGGGTTCCCCTGGAAACACCAAAAATATATCAAATAAAGTAAAATATTTAAAAAACAGTTGCAATCAACACTGTTTGATAATTGAAGTTATAATTGAATAATAACTAAAAATAGCTGAAACAATAAAAATATACATAAATTAGAGAGTATGAGAGACAACATTCAAGAATTTTGCTAAAATATTGTACCTTACTATGAGAGGAATTTACAAATGCAATAAATATAAATGCTATATTATGACTGATATCACCTTTATATAAGAAATATATCTGACATTTCACATTAGATGTTCGTTTTCAAAAGCCTCATCCCAAATTGTTACAAAATTATATATGATATTTTGGAATAAAGCTCCTAAATTATAGTCGCACGTAGAAAGAATGTATGTCATACCTCTGTTCGGAGGTTCTGTTTCAGCTCATACATCTTATACAGCAAGTTTACATTATTACATAATTGCTGTTTCTTTAAAGTTTTCTTGTTCCCTAAACATCTTTATAACCTACAGTGTCTAACTTACCATATATCATTGTTTATATATATAATTCATTTAGATGTAAGTATTGTACACTCTCTGTTATTTAGCCACCATCACTACATCAGCAGTTCAGGCCATGCCAGAGTGGCAATGAATATAACGTTCAGCCTGCTATCAGTCATCAAATCCTCTCTCACTCCTCTTTCTCCCACTCCTCCCGCACACCCAGCGTAATCCTGTTCTGGGAGCTCTAAAATTAACTTCTCTGTGAATTGCTCAGACACCTTTTACAATTCCTTCCAGCCTTATTTATGCTCTCTTAAACTGCCCTCAGAAGGAAGTGTCAGGGCAATCTGTCCATGATAAAATGTCAGTGAAGTGTTCTGAATGAGGGAGAGCTTACAGGTTGAGATTTCTGAGGTATGACAAGTGCACTGATCTGCCAAGTCGAATGTAAATCGTCCTCTGTTGCTCTGTGAGACTTAGCAAATTACAACTGCCTATTGTTAGCTATGTTGAGGGAGGGCAAGATGCTACTTTTCCTGTCGATTCATGTCGATTCGCCGATTTCATAATTAAAATGAGCAGTTTTTAATGGAAATACACAAAACAGTCTACTACCCCATTCAAAGAAACACTACTAACAGCATCACACAATGTGAGTGTCAGCTGGTTAAGACGGATTTGTTAGAGGACTGATTGCATTTTTTTCCCCCCACTGATACCCCCTAATTAACCATCAGAACACTAAAAAGCTCACAAGGATTGGGACCCTTAAAACAGGCTTTAAGATTCAAGAACACACTATAATGGCATAGTGTCTATTAAAGGGTGTTTATATGCAAAGTTTATATTTTTGTTTTCTTCTGCTTTACTCAGGAAATTGTGGACTTCTATCTTTAGGTGGTGCTGCAACAAAACCATTGCACCTAGATTGACACCTGCCATCCACTTGTTTCCAGTAGGTATGTAGCCCATGGGTTACTTCTACTAAATTCAATATCACACTAGTTAGAAGAAAGGAGTAACTTCTTTTCTTATTAACTTTAAACATCGACATCCCAACAAATCAAATGAACACCTCCTCCCTTATCTAGCAAAATAAAATAGAAATGAGTACAAATAAATAAGTCAATTATATACATACATATACACACAAAAGTAAACAAGATCACAAACCTGCAAATATTACAGAATGTTTCAGATTAAAAATCATGATTTTCCAAAAACACATATGTAGGGGTTCCATAAGTGAGCAAAGTTTCTTTTTTACAATATATGTTAGTCTCTCCAGAGCTAGACACGCCATCAATTCCTTTGTCCACGTTTGAGTAGAAGGTGTATCCACACTTCTCCACAACAATGCAATTTTCCTCCTAGCTTGTAAAAGTCCAAGATCAATAAGCAGCGACTGTTTCACCCTGAAGTCACAACAAAGTCTTCAGGGCATACAGTACTCCCATTATACAAAGTATAGCTTGCAAAGGAATGTCCCTTCTGTCCATGAAACCCATACATTCTAAGCAGAAAATTTCTGCTTCCTTGAACGTGCCCATCAACAATGAATTAAAGTAATGTTTTCCTCTTTACATTTCACACAAATACTAGACTAAATGACGAGGTAGACCAAATCCCCTGTTAAACTTATGTAATACTTATGTAAAGTGGATGGCATGTGTTTTTTTTTTTTAATTATCAAGAATGGCTTCCTAGCAAGATATATATATATATATACATATATTTAATTAAATAAAGAATTCTGATGATCTATAGAGCAAATAGTAGATATTATAGATAATTAATTAAGTTTGTTTATTAAAATTTAATTCCATGTGGTGAAGATATCCTTGTGATTTAAATTGTTGATGATTTTTTTTTTTTTTTCAAATTAGGTCTTGATGTCATTGCCATCTGCACAGTTTTTGAGAGAGTTGATAGACAGCCAAAACTGGAGCACGGGGACCTCCCCTATTACCCTGGGGAATTTGGCTAATATCAGCTTGATAATAATAATGAGTTTTGGATCAAAGTCCTTTCTAGTCTGATATTTTAGCTGTGCTTTTTCCCTAAGAATCATATTGGTTTTCATAAAGTACACTAAAACAATTATTCAGCTAGAGATATTTATTTACTGTGTCAGAAGTGGAATAAGTGGTGGATGTTATTTCACCTGTCATCATCTAACTGTCTCCACCTCCACAAATCCACTGTAAATGTTAAAGAAAACAGATCAACCAGAAAACATCCCTGATGAGCAGCATGCACTACAAATAGTGGTTAAAACCAAATTGGACTACAGTATTTAGAGTGGTTATTGCCAGGATGGTGCAGCTGCTCAGGCTGAGTGGAAGAAATGAATTCTCCTCCGTGTGTCCAGCTCATAAAAGCTGGTGCAGAGTGTGTGATGTGGTCGAGGGCTCCAGTCAGAATGAACTGATTACGGTGGAGCTGCAAATGCTGTGAGTCATGGCACAGAGTCACATTCTTTAGGTTCTTAAAAATAGAAACAGTTCTCTCTTTTTTTGGATTTGTTTTTCTCATTCAATGTCTGTGGGGCATCCTCTCTTGGTTTCAAGCCTCGAATCATAACCAGATCTCTTTTTCCACTTTCGCTCTTCCCTCTCTTCCATCCCTTCTGTTGTTGGAGCTTGTTTAATCTTGAGAAGAAAATTAGCTTAGCGTGGGAATGGCACAATTCTTTTGGGGATAGATTTTGTTGTTTTAAAGTTCCTTTTTTGTTTTTTGTGTGTGTGTGTGTTTTTTTTTTTCAAATCTAGGGAAAAAAGCAGCATGTTGTGCCAAAACCTCATAAACTGAGATTTAAAAAAAATGAGAGAGAGGGAGACCGCAACACCACGACAAAGATAGGGTCTGTCTACTACTAAAGAGCTTAACAAATGACAATCTTTGAGAGGGAAAAAAGACAGAGACAGAGAGAGGGAGAGAGAGAGAGATGGAGAGTGAGAGAGAGAGAGAGAGGATGACAGCGTTTCAGGGGAGAGAAAAAAGGGGGAAAGAAATGCGGATGGGATGGGTAGGGGGGGGCGTACAAAGGGGAGGAAACATTCCCCCAGCCACATTAAAGACATAAAAAAGAAAACAAACAGAAAACATGTCTGACATGAAGACGCTGGTTTCTGTGGCGACAGACAATGGCTGCTTGTGGCCTGGTGAGGCCTAACGGGCCTGTCTGGGCCCCGGCACCAGCCAGAGTTACCGCAGTCAGGCCCTCATTCGGGGGCTTCGCACTGTGGGAACTGGGCTTGAAAGGGACCTCACTAGGGGCCACAAAGGGCCCTTTCTGCTTCTCCTCATTGGCTTTTACCCTCCTTATTTATCTAATGGGAGCCGGATGAGGCGGGCAGGGCCCGGTGGGTAAACAGTGCAGCAGTCTTTCTCTCACACTGTCGGAGACAACCAGCCTCTTCTCACACTCACACTCAGTGTATGCATGTGTTATCTGTGTAAGGATGCCCTTGATCTTTCTTACTAGTAACTGTCTGTGTCATAACAATGCCATTAACTTGAACCAAACAAGCCAACTTTCTGTGAAATGAAATACGAAAACTATTTAACGCATAACGAATAACTGAACATTAACACTGAACTGAATCACTTGCCACTCCACTCCCAAAAAAAAGATGAGATACTGTATCTGTCATGGTACACATGCTTTTACCCTCAAAGGTGGGTGCAGCTAGTGGTTAGGGAGGTTGGAAGGTTGTGGTTTTGAATTCCAGGACTGTCTGTGGCCTTGAACAAGATACCATCTCCATGCACTGCTCCCCGGGTGCTGTGTTCCTGGGGGCCCGCTGGTTCACTTCGTGAATAGGTTAAATGCAGAGACAGAATTTAACACTGTTCACACTATGTGCTGTCATTTGTTCACATAAGACAAATGGACACCCTACACCTTTATAGAAAACATACACTAACAGTCAAAAGGTTTTGCACACAACAGGTTTTTACCTCTAATCCATTTATTTCATAAACTGCCGATTTTATTCTTGTAAAGCTCTGGGAAGTTGTTAAGTGAACAATAAGTCAAAAAATGACAATAAGTCAAAAAACATGGAAAGAACAGTGCATTTCTGTTATGATATTAACTGCCTGTCTGGTGGTGCAAAGTCAAATTCTAGATTGTCCTTTAAATATCAAACAAATGTCAGGTGATTTATATTAGAATTATAACTCTATTAGGTAACTGAGTGTAGTTTTAGAAAGTGTTAAGTACATAACATACAAATATTTTAGTGTGTGCAAAACAGATAATGTAGTGTATAATTTTTTTTTGTGTGTATTATATAAATGTTGCTTATGGATAGATACAAATATACCCAACTGCCCTAGGAAAATGACTGTAGGGCAATATTTACATTTACACTGATCCTTGTGGGGCAAGAATGAACATATTATCTCATATATGAACATCTTTTATCTCAGTGTTTTTGTTTGGCTTTTTGCTGTGTCCTGTAATATTGTGCAATAAATACATTTAGCAAAGTAAAAAGATACAATGTGCTAAATGCTAACATGGTAATCATGACAGAAATGATGAAAATATGTAAAAATGTTAATAAGTTATTTGTCAGAATGTGTGTTGGAAGATAAACATGCGAGAGGCAAATGCTAATCTTAATTAGAGAATTAAATAATGCTTAATTTTTACTCCAAAACACATTAATATATTTTGTGCACATTACATGACTTCTGAACATGTTCGTGTGCTTTCGGCGTCAGCTGACTGCATGATTTCAGTTGGGAATGTGACCAGTGCAGCACGGGAAAAACTTTCTGCTGCCAAAAACTGAAGCATCTAATCCTGGTAACATAAAACTTGTGGATTCAAATCCCTGCCCTGAAAATGAAAGAGCCCAGGGCCTCTTCTAAACAGGCAAGAAAATTATTATTCAAAAATCTTTTAAGATTTTCACTTTTAGGTTCTGATTTTTCATGTTAATCAAGCATGTTCATGAATATCAACATGCCTTATGTTTACTGTAAACGTCTATTTATTACTTAATAATAAACACATATAGCCCGTGTTCAGCTGGTATAGATATAGTAATGTAGAAAAGATTAGCAGTCAAAGTTACTTTTTCCAGGACATAATACATGAAGTAATTCCCATTAGATTTTCAGAGGTTTGCAAGGCACAACAGACTTTAGAGTCAACCAGTCTTAGTGTGGATAGTAGATAAGGTGAAATTCCTACAAAGTCAGCTCTCTATATCCTAGCTGAGTTTTGGTGTCAAATGAAAAAAAAAACATTTTAAAAAGCTTCCCATTTAGAAGCCTGCAACTTGGATTAACACACATAGAAGTAACAGCACAAAGGATGTAACAGCTAATGCACTGTGGGTACAAGTGTGCTGAGTTGCATGATGGTCAGCTAACAAAACTGAAGGATATAATGCAATTTGGCATTGTGTTTGCATGCGTACAAAGGAAAGAGAAGGCCGGAGTGTGAGTGAACATGTGCGCATATGCTTTTGTGTGTGTGTGAGACTCGTAAAAATATGAGCTTGTTAATTTCAATTGTGGAGGCGGCCTTGTTGTGGTGGGGAGGGAGGGCCCAGCAAAAGCACTGAAGTGGCCGAGCAAAAGTGCCAAAAATCTCTCGGGATCCCACCCTCTCCTTCCACTCAGTGCCAGCATTCTGTTTGTACTTTCTTGTCCTCTGTTTTTCCCACTTCCAAACTGATTTTTATAAATGAAGTTATTTATTTATTGGTTTAATTCCGGACCATTTTTTTCACTTCCATTTTTCAGGCTGCTTTCCTCTCCCTTCATTTATCCTTTGAAGAGGAAGTGTGCCGCAAGACAGATCAAAAACATGGAGAAAAGAAGGACGAGGAGGAAGAATGAGAGGAAAAGGCAAGAGGGGCCAAATGAACCTTGCGAAGGAAAAATATTGGGAACGGAGGAGAGGAAAACTCGAGCTTTGAAGTGGAGCAATGATAAAAATAACAACAGAGACACATGAAGGCCTGACTTCATAGATTGCTCTTTTCTCTCCACTGCTTTCTTCTTGTTTTTCAGATGGAGGGTTCGAAATAAGATCCAGACCCACACGAAAAAGGGATTGGTAATGAAAGGAGATGGAATTGGGGGGATGGAGGGGGAAAGGGGGATCTCTTACACTCATCTTGACTCACACACCACACCATAAGCCTTTGGCGACGGTCAAACGCCACGCTTCCGCTTTATTACTAATGACATCCACCACCTCCTTCTCACAGCACTGAGCAGACTGCAGGAGCCAAAGGAAGCATGCGCCTTTACACAACAAATACAGAGCTAACATCAGCGGCAGCAGACCAACACACTCCGCCAGACACGCACACACCAATACCCCGAGCGTGCAAGCATGCCAGTACACATACATGAGACCAGTAACTTACAGAAGATAAAAACAGAAAACAGATGGACAGAATTTTGCCTTTAGACTAATTACTATCCTTGAGTAAAATGTGCTGTAAAATGGCTCTCATTTAAAATGTACTTGGAACGATCAAAATAGAATACATTAATAATAGTTTTTGCCCTTGTCTTTTCATACACAAATAGTGTTTGTATGTAAATTCACCAGGCGACAAAAATTTGTTTCACTACATTTTGTAGAGTTTCTATAATCTCAGCACGCTGATTTCGGTGGTAATGTTTATTTTCATGTAGCTTCAAGGGTTTAATTAGAAACGTCATTTTTAGAAAAAACTAAACTTGGTGGCTCAGATGATATTGTCTTTTTGCATATTAATGTCACGTGCCTCTGCTGTGTGTTTGTGGGAAGATTGAGAGCACCAGAGGAAACTGCCATGCTGTTCTTGTTTCTTT
>JBBPDH010000136.1:15713843-15727329 GCA_037974565.1 Clupeocharax schoutedeni
TGCTGGATTATGCTACATTACAGGACCCAATCTTTTTTAAAGGAGTCTGTTCTTTCTTTTTCCATAGACATCAATATGGTTACATTTCCAGTTCAGTCCAGTTGGTTGTTGAGGTGAACCCACAGATATCTGTAGCTATCCACCACATCCACCTCTTCACACAGGACGGTAATGCTGTGAAACCTTCTGGTTCTCCTAAATTACACAATCATCTCCTTTGTCTTGGCCACATTTAAGACAAAGCAGTCAACATGCCCCCCTGTTCCCACAGCTGAGAAACTCCCCAAATGCGGAGTTATCTGAAAATGTCTGCAGATGACAGGAATCCTAGCTGTACTGGAAGTCTGTGCTATACAGTATAAATAGGAAAGGTGCAGTACATCGGGGGTCTAATAATCCAGGCAGTTGTGATCTAATACTTACATGTAAGAATAAGAATAGGAAATTGCCATGTAGAGAGTAATAATGACTTTTTATAATGACTTTATAATGATAATGACTTTTTGTTTGTCTTGGGACTTAAAAGAATGGCAAGGGAATTTTGCAATGATCAGCTGATTTGATGCCAAAAAGCTGATTAGTGTGAAGTGTATGTGGGGCTTTACAGTCCTGAACCTGAAGAGAGGAAATCTTTATTGAAGGTTTTGTGTTTTAAGGTTTACTCAACGGTGTCACTGGGCTGAACTTTAGTTTTGAGCTTTTCTGAAGAATGTAAATATTCTCTGGTTTGTGAACATGTTAATAAATTAAAAAGGAGGCATGGAACTCACCTGGATGTGTGTGTGCAGAATATCTGTGCTGAACCCTTCTCTCCACTCCCACCCAGACTCTTTTATAATGCTCACTGCAATGTTCAGCCAAATATCGCTGCTGCCACCTAAAGTGATGCACAGTAAGTGCAGGACAGAACTAAATCAGAGGCAACTGAGAGAATACAGAAAGAAATTAGAAATGAAGAGTGATTTTATGATAATATTACAATTTTGTGGAATCTGTTTCTTTTTTATAGTTCTAAAATAAATACATACAACTAGAGCACTGACATATTCTTTAAAGTGACTTTTATGCCAGTAATAGTAATAGACTTTTTGAGATAATGTGTTTTGAGAAACTGTGTAGCTCTTCTTTCTTACCAGGACAGTAAATGGAAACATCACAGGTGTTTCCCTGATGATTTGACAGATTTTTTATTATTTTATGGCAGCTGAAGCTTTGTCTTCAACATTTGAGACAACTATATTTATATTCTGCAGGTTGCAGTGTGGCGGCATGGTGGCGCAGAGGTTAGGGCTGTTGCTGCGCAGCAAGAAGTTCTGGGGTTTGTCTCCTGGGTTGGGCGCAGGGTCTTTCTGTGTAGAGTTTTCATGTTCTTTGCTCCAGTTTTCTCCCACAACCAAAAACATGCAAGCATTGGGGATAGGTCAACTGAGCACACTAAATTGCCCCTAGGTATGAATGTGAGCGTGAATGGTTGTCTGTCTCTGTATGTGGCCCTGCAACGTGCTGGCACCTGTCCAGGGTGTACCCTGCCTTTGCCCATAGCAGCTGAGATAGGCCCCAGCCCCCTTAAGCCTAAAGGGTAGAAGATGGATGGATGTTACAGTGAACTTAAAGCTTGTTTCTAAATAGTATTGTAGAAGTCTGTTCACTATCTGATTATTTGCTATAAACATAGCAAATAGACATTAATAGTTAATAAAAGCATGTTAATGTCAACCTGGTGTCATGTAGGTCATGACTAAAGTGTGTTGTGGTCTTTTTGCAAAATTTTGCATATTGTCTGGTTTTCCATATGGTCTTGTTATTTGCTCCGTATGTAGACTTGCATTAATAAATGTGAAGAAAGCATTGATTTGTGACAGGCTACTGAAATACTTTTTAATGGCATTTTCTCCATAACCGTTCCAGCCCTTTGGGAATCAATAGTTGACTCCAAATTTTTGCACACAGTGACTTCTTGTTTGTCTACAAGAAAGTGTAATGATTGCATTCACTGTCTAGACAATATAATTGAAAAATGCATCTTTATACAAAAGACAAAACCTCAAAGATTCAAGATTCAAACAGCCTTGCTGCCCATTATGCGGAGCAAAATACAACTTAATATATAGTTGATCAGTAAAGCTACAGATTTGTGCTGGTGGCTACTGTATCTAACAGTTTAACTAAAACAGACTGTTGAAATAAGAAGTGTTAGAGCTAGCCTTTAATTTTTTAGTCTCTTAGTCTTCCTACTAAAAATCTAGCCTTTAATAGTAAGTTAATAGTAAGACAGGTTTATCTATAGCTACTGACAATATAATATATACGCAAAATCTTTGCTGAAAATGTTTTTTTTTTTGTGTCTTGTTTGATGAGACTTATTTCCTTTCTAGGCGCATCCAGCAGGGGGCACAGTAAACAGTATCAACTGTTCAAACACTTTTCAGACATCAAGATTAATAACTGATATAATGATGCTTTTGGGGATGCAATTCATTAAAAGGGATAAATATAATAATAAAAGATTATTATTCATGAAATATGAGTTAAATCCATGCCTAACTGAAAATATGTCTTTTTTGTTTGCGCTGTATCTTATTTTATATTAGTTTTCTAAAATTATCTGACACTATTGGCAATCAAAGGACACAGATGGTCAAACATGGGTAAAATAGTTTACATCTGTGCTTGCATCTATAAGATTAATTTATTCTAGATCTATTGTAGATTTAATCTCAGATGGTGACATTAATTTAGAAATATAAAAGAAAATACAGAAAATATACTTTCAGTTTATTTTAATGTGATGAGAAACTCAATGCTGATGCTAAAGTATTGATAACAGGGATAGTCACCTTCACTCACTTTTCTGTATTTTGCCCCTAAAATTGACCTCTGATTACACTTTTCTCATTGGTGAAATCTATTCCATTTACAAGGAAATCAGTTGTCGTGGATATTAGAGCATGTAATAGGCAATGTTTCCTGCTGCTTTAGGATTTCGTTATCATGTCAGAAACAAGCTCTGATCAGTCTCTCAGATCTCTATAGACACAACTTTTTCAAGATGTTACTGCTTTCTACTGCAGTGGTTCTGCAATGCTTCATTCCAAATGATGACATGAATAAACAAGACGGACCACATAATAGACTGTAAACAACAAGACAGTCCATCTAATATACTATAAACAAACATAGAAAGATACAGTATATTTCCGTCACATGAAGTAAAGCTCCTTTGTATACAAATTTACAATTCTGTACACAGTTTTATCACTTTAAACACCAAGATAGCACTCAGTTCACTTCAACTGTTTCACGTGTAAATGAACTGAGGATACTGAAAGTTCACCTCAGCAGGTGAACATGCTTCTAATTGCAGATATTTACACACTATAAGAAAAATAAGTATGAATAAGAGTGAAGACCAGACAGTCTGTTTTCAGGCAAAGGCAGCACATTGTTGTGTGATAACATGGCATCTTGTCAAAAACAGTATCTCCCCCAGCAAGAAGCTTTCTGCTGGGCATCTGGGCATGCAGGCCAGGGCACTCATTTGAATCTTTGCTTAAACTGCTGTCCATGCCGGGGTCTCCTTCACCTCTACTACTTGGCAGAGTTGGTGCCCGTTTTATGAGGGTATTTCTGTGCTATGCCGTAAGGTACGTGTGCAGCAATAGTGCCCATCTCCACAGCTCCCTCTACATGGAACATCTGATCATCAAAGTAGATGTGGGGTCGTATTTTCTCCAGCATGGGACCTTTGGGGGCCCCTGCCAGAAACAGGGCTTCATCTGTCTCCAGTCCCCAGGCACGGAGAGTCTTTAGGGCACGGATGCCTGAGCTGGCTGCACTACGGGCTGTTACCAAGTAGGTGCGAATGGGGCAGTCTAACCGGTGACCTTTAGCATAGAACTTCTTCTGGAGCTTTCCCAGGGCTTCAAGAAAACCTTTCAGTGGGCCCTAAGAGTTAGACAGGTAGAAAATAAATATCAAAAACACATTTTTATTCGAAAGAATACTACACCATTTAATCTCTATTTCATTTTTGTGTTATGGGATGTTGTAACATTTATGGAGCTCAGTGTGCAAACAAGAAATCTTATTGTTAATAACAAATAACAAGACAATAGGTGTTACTATGAGGATATCCATCATAATAAATAAATGTGTAAAAGTGTTAAAAATAAAAATATTTATGAAAAGAAACCCCCAGGCCCTTTTTAAACAGCCTTTCACTTTGTTTATCACATGCATCCAAAGCATGAATTAAACATGCGTACGGTCACTGACAAGCAATTGAATTTCAGTGCATACATGGTCCAGCAGCGTGTTCTCATTTTCCCTCTCATGCTCAAAGAATTTGTCCAGACCATGAGCTTTAAATATACGTTCTGATTCATCAGAGAAAAGAACAGCATCGCCATCAAATGCCACTCTCAGCTGGGTGTCTGACACTTCTATCTGCTTCTCTGGCATAAACATAGTGGCTGCCGCAATACCTAAAAGAAAAGAAAGAAAAATAAGTCAAAGGAGTATACAAGTAGCTCTGGCTACAGTTCAATATGGAGGGTGAACAAGTCAGATCTATGACACTTAAAAGCCAGTAATGAATTGTACCCATTAGTGGGTGGCATTGCAAATAGGTCATTGGATTGTCACACATACAGAACACTCAATACGTAGCAAATGGTAACACTCACATGTTTTTAAATGTTTATTAAAAAGATGCAAGTGCAAGTCAAAAGGTTGATGGATGAAACATAGCTGCACACCGATAACACATTAATTCTTCATGGGGAGGGAACATGGTTGGACCCAGATTGAATCCTGATGAATGCCACATAGAATGGGCTTTTGTAAACCAGAACTTGCAAATGACTATGTAATGCCTAGTATTGTGGTGACTTTGAAACCAGGATAATAAAGGCCAACCCATTTGTGCAGAATATCAATGCTATAATCAACTGCGTTTAATGGAGCGCTTACATCTAGCAATACTATAATGGAATTCTACAGCTTGTTTCCAATGGGTTTAAAATGATGTTAAGGTATGGTCAGTGACAGCTGGTCATAATATTGGATGAAAGGGGTCAATCAATAGTTAATATCACATTTAAAAGCCCCCTCTGAGTTACAACAATGAAACAATATAATGATCTGTCTAGGTAGCTACTAGTTTTAACAATCTAACAGAACAAGCACATTATATTTTGCAGTAGGTTTGTACTTTTCAACTGCAGTGAAAACAGAAGTCATTACTGAAGTTCATGTCATTACTGAAGACTGCTAAACAGCAATATATTTTCAGTACATCTGCCGGAATCAGGTACAAACTCCAAATGTCTGTGTACAGTTTCTATAACACTCTGATTAGCCTCTCTAATTACTGGTTTCTTTTATTTTAAAAAATCATTTGACAGATGTTTAAATAATCAGTAGTTCCACATTATCATAAGACTTTTGCATATTAGTGCCTTGTCTGGTTCTGTCTGGTCTGCTCACCTTCAGCCAGTGCCTCCTGGACCTTTTCTGCATCAGCAGACAGGTACAGGTTTGTGTGCCATGCTTTCAGGTAACCGATGGGACTGCTGCCTCCAGTCATGCAGAACCGTTCAATAAACAGGTCTGCAAACAAGACAGAGTTACAGTCAGTATATTTAGTTATCCATTCTGGAGGCTTCATGGCTGAAGGTTAGCTGAAGAATGTGTTTGTGAACAGTGTGTTGAAAAAGAAACCACAGTAGCACTGATATCCTGAATCAATAAACAGTGAAACACTATGAGATAAACAAGAATGAACTAATTAGGCTGTACAGTGTTTTATTCAGCTTTGTGAAACAACAAAGCAATCAAAGCAGTCTTCTTTCTAATGCACTGAGACTGGCTTAATCTTTTAGAGCCAAATGTCACCCAGACATTTAATTAAAAGGCTTTGTCACTGCTGTATCATCCCGGAATACCGAGAGATCTATGTGTACATTTTGGGCGGTGGGAAACAGACACTGGTGGGAAAGTCTGATGTACGCGTCTTCTTTAGCTAATGACACCCTGCATCAGACCGGTATCAGTGCCCGGGCCAAACATCCAGAAGGAGAAGTCATCAGCAGGTATCACTGGGAGAGTGTGACTGTGGTGTGTGTTTCAGCTGAAGGCTTAGTCCAGCAGGTGGAATCTTTATCATCTCTGCATCATGCTGCTGACGGATAGAGTGAAGTGTGGACAGAGAGCGTGATGTTCTTGCAGAGAAACTGAAAATAACCTTAAAGGATTTCCCAGACATGGATTAAGCCAGCTACAGATTTTAATGGTGATTCAGAATTGGTCATTCTTCTTAGTCTGGGTTTAGGTATAATCCTGGCATGGGAAACTCACCTATAGAGTATTAATCTGTATTACACTAAACCTAAATCCATCTGAAATATGGAAAGGATTTCCAGGTAATCAAATTGTGGCTTTCAAACAAGGCAATGTTGTTGATCAAACATAATTCATTAAACAGTTTTTCTATTATTTCGTAACTTATTTTAGTACAGTTGTGTACAAAGTTTTCACTGTAAAGGCTAGTCAGTCTAGAAACACACAGATCATTTAAACACACTGAGCATATACAATAATTAATCACTCTTACAGCCAATAGGTAATTGAGCAAACAGAACTTAAACATACAAACAGGATTGTGTACTGTCAATAAACATCTTTGTATTTCATAAAAATTGCTCGTTTAAGTACAGCAGTGACAGATTATTAAAACCAGCTTTTATTAACCTGATTTGTTTTAATGAGATACAACAAGAACTCAAACTTTTTTAGTGTCTGGCCTAGTGTACTGTCTAGAAGAAAACCGAAGTAAATAATAGATTTGATAACATTTAGGAACACTGAGGAATGTTGACTTGTTGAAGAAAAGAGAGATGAGAGTCTGTAGATTAGAAAGTGTGAAAGTTTATAAGCGATTGAGCCGGTAGCTGACTGGTTTATTTTAAGAGAGTTGGGGGTACAGGAAGAACCCTAAAGCACACATTTCCCCATGAGATGAACAACAGAGCGTGGGAGACTTCTACTTGATGTTTTAGTTCAAATATTCATTCATTAAAATTGGGCAGCTCATCTGAGGACTGGTTCGGGAACACTACTGCACTACAGTATATCAACAACCTCCTTTATCATATTGTGTCATATGATATCATATCATTACAAATTGATGAATAAGTTTTTTGTTAAATCTGTTTACATTAGTCTAATATTTACTCTCCTTCTCTCATAAAGCTGCGGTTCGAGATATTTTCCATCAAATAACTCCTGTTATTCTTACTCATCCAGATGTAAAGTAAAATAACAAAAAACAATGCTACTGAAATGTTAGTCAGTATCTGCTTCTTGTTGTTAATGAGAGAGTGGCCAGAGGATGGACTGCTGTTTGTTGGTTTTGTGAATCTGCCACCAGGACGATCAAAGCACACACAGATGGGTCACAGTAGGGAACGGAGCAGGAAGTGGTTGCCTTATAGCACAAAGGTTAGGAGTTGCAGTACATCTCTGTGGGAAGATATGATTGGCCAGCTGGGTATATATATAAATACAACATCCCATCAAGACAAATGACAGATTTGACCCATATATGCTCATTTCAGGCCTACCTTATTTGCTTATTGAGTACACCCTCAACTGAGATGCATATAACATGTATTGTATCACTTGTTTGGAAAATATGTTGATAAATATGATAATTCCACTATTCACTAAAATGCATATACATATATCATATACATTTATTTTTATATATTTAAGTATACATTTTACATATTATTGCTCACATACTGCTGAAGCTGAAGTGAGGAACATAGCAAAATATTCTGTTGATATATCAAGCAATGTTCTCCACTTTCTTTTCTTCGAGTTACCTTAAAGAGTAATTCCACCAAATTTCTTCAGTATTCAAATGAAGTATTCAAATGCACTACTCTAGAGAAACTTACCAAGTAAGAAATGCACAGTGATGGTGATGGCATTCAGATGTTTAATACCTCTAAAACTACCTCACAGAAAACTATTAAATAAGATGGTTATAAAACCTTTGTGTTTTAAAAACATTTAAAATTTCACAGACGAGGGAACATGCAGGGCAACGCAATGCAAATCAGTCCCTAAAGATGCATGTTTTTTAGATTTAACTTTAACATTATCGACAAAATAAAGCTCAAAATATACATTTGTGTTGTATAGATTGCGACTCATGGTTCCACACTGCCACAGTAAAGGAACCTAGGTGAGTAAGTGTCTCTACAATACACAGTTTCACATCAAAACACTGTGAATAAGTAGGGTTTTTTCCCAAAGAGCTAATTATGCAGACATTTTGCAAACACTGTGTAATTTCCCTTCCAGTGTAAATCAGAATTAAAACTGAAGTGCTTGTTTTGCACATATATGTGTGCAATACTGTATTGCCACTACAGACACTGAAAGTCACATGTCTGTGAACATCCCTGCAAAGCTTGCTTTTGGTTCCCAAGCTGAATGGTCAGAACTGGGTACACGGACTTCTTTGAATCCCGCTGTTAAACAAACTTTTTAAATGCAGCACAGAAGCGAAACGGCCATTTCGTAATATTCCCAGCGGAGGGTGTCCTATCAGTCTATCTGAGACTTAGCTGAGGTCAGCGGTGATGACGCAGCTGGGAGGACTGGGAAGTTGGTTTACAAACCCCAGCTTTTACCGTTTTTGAGAGAGAAGCAAAGCAACTGATTTCAAAATCTCACCATAACCAATCAATACAATGTCTGTCCTACTTATACATGGATTAAAAGTGTAAATAATCTTCTAAGCCTTTTGTGGATAAAGTACTGAGTTACAGTGTAGCTGATATTGCCTCCAGCACGTTTTACAGATGCCACCCAGGAGCTGCAACTGAGATAATGTGCTATTATAAGCCTTACAGTAGTTAGAGACAATAAGAACACCAGAACCAGAACCGCAGAGACATTAGGGCAATTAGGGCAGTAAGGGATTGCATTAAGACCAATGAAACTTAGATAGAACAACAATATACTTGGCCACTTTAGGGATCTCTTATGTCTATTTTCTTATGGCGTCAAGCAATTACCTCTAGGATCTATAAACATTTCTGATTTTGATAGTTGGTGTTCTGGTTTTGGTGAATTTATGTTTTTGTGTTAACTGAGGTGAAGGGGAGAATAACGGTCACTCACTGTGATGATTGATGGTGTTGATAAGCCTCACTCCTACATGTGCATGGTTGTAGGTCACCAGTACAATATCAAACAGTTCCTCACTCTCAGGATACAGCTCCCGTAATCGTGTGTTAACCGCCTCCAGGGCCTGAAAGAGCACAAATGTGGAGATCCTGTATATAATGTCAACATCCTTCAGTGTTATGTGACATGGCTCTGTTCCCTCAAATACAAAAGGCTGGTGCAAAAAAAAACAATGTATTTCTATCCAAAAATTTTATTCCCCATATTTGTCACACTTAATTCCTAGCTGGGACTCCCTTCCTCTCACAGTCACATGATACCCAATCCTGGGAGGCAATACCACCAGTCCTAATTCACTGGACAGTTCAACACATTTGGAAAACTAATTAAATTATGTTTACTAAGAAATGAGTGAAAAAGAATTAAATTAGTTTTATTAGTAAATTAGTTTTATTTTGTTTATCTTGATGTTGTAATAAGTATTGACAGATAAATCATTTTAAGATAACAGTTTTGTTTGCTGTTGGATATACTTAGGCGCAATTGTTAGCTCTTAGCAGCTCAAAATGAACTGAAGCCAATATTTTCAATTAATAATTTAAATAAATATTAATTTAAATACATTTTACATGTAGTACATCTGAGCATATTATAGGTATTATATAACTAGGCCTAGCTAATTAGATTTGCTGTACTGTGTGAAATGTTAAAGAAAAATCACGGTACTCAAATGTTTTTAAAAGTATTTTTAATATAATACTGTTTTTAATATAAGACTTCTATAATACTGTGATGCATATTGTGTGTCATTATAATGCGTAGAAGTATTTTTATCATATTGCCCAGTCTTTCTGAGTCTATAGTCCAGTCAGCATAGAGTTTTTTGTGTGTTACCTTTACAAATGGAAATGCTGGTCCTGGGGCAAAAGGCTCATTCTCATGCTCCATCTGGTACTTCAGGTACTCCTCCACTCCTCTCTCTTCAAACACCTTTTGCTCTTTCTCCGTGCGGAACAGCACCCGAGATGAAACCGCTATCGTGACCGCATTCTCTGGCTTTGGCTGAATGCAGAAAAAAAGGTTCATAGAGAGCAGTGTCCTGTACATCAAATGCAAGTAAAGACACTGAGAATCACATTGAAATATGTGTTGTCAGCAGGGGGGGGGGGGGTCAGCATTGTTTTTGGAGAGATAGAATGCAGTTGTGTTGTCTTGCTCTAATTTACCTACTAAGCCTGGCAATTAACAAGTGTCGTAGCAGGAAAGTGTCTAACATTTCTATTCTAGACTTTTACTCACCCATAAATGTAAAACCATACTTCCCTCATATTCAGAAAGATGTCAGAGAGTTTCTTTTTTCAAAATCATAGAAGAACTGGCTTAAACCAATCATACTACTACCATGGTAAGTTTAATGAGGTGTTAGATCAGTGATATCCATTGAAAAGTTATAAGTAAAATGTGCTACACTGACAGTTAACAGGAACTGATGAAACAGTGGAGATTACAGCTACTTGTTAGGATCTATGTTGGTTATAAAATACAAGTTCTGTCCTGTTTGGAGGTCCTTCTGTTTTTGGAGCAGGGGATTTCTCCCATTTGACACTTCATTGCTCACTAGCCGCTCAACAGTCCCATCTGTGCCTTCTGTTCATTTAAAAAAAACAAAAAAAAAAACTGTAAAATAAGTTCTCCATTTATTTGATATATGGCTCGGTGGTGTGGTTTATAGACACTTTGTATAAGGAACAAAGGAAGGATGCTCAATAACCAGGGCTGTACGGTTTTATATCATCCAAGCAGAAGCAAAACTCTCATCATCAATTTAAAAACACCCTTTGAGCATGTCTTTTGGGCTGTCAGTGTGGGTTTTTAAGAATTTTAAACGTGACATTGCTATATTTACTGTCCAACACATTAAGCAGCTTATACCAGTTATCATTATTTGACAACCCTCTGCTGCAACAGGCCATTTTTTTTTGTACTGAGACCTTTCTGTTCTCCTGCTTAGATTCAGTTTTAGACAAATGCAGTCATGCTTTAGTATTCTAATTCTATCACTGCATGTTCTCATGCTATTGGGCTAGTTTTCTGTAGTAGATACTGACACCAGAACATACTGTTCACAGCCAGACATGCAGTCAATCATATATTTGCTGACTGAAAAATGCTCAGTGTGCTACAGGCAGCAGAAAGAGAAGATGGACAGGTTAAGCAGATTCTGAAGAATGACATGAGTACAGCAGTGGGTACAGCACAGCACAACCCACCACCCCTATCCCAATAGTGCGCTCCTACTACTTACTTATTTCTCAAAAAAAACACACACAAAAAAAACCTTGACTTCCCACATCCCTATGACTTGTGGTGTTCTTCTCTAGGGCTTATGTATTGTTGGGTTAGGTGTTGGCTAGTTATTATGTGACAGTATTGATGCTCTGACTGCAGTATCTTGGTTAAATAGTTGACATGGATTTAAGCTGTTTATCAGGTAAGAAACAGTTGTGGACTTTTTAAGCACTTATGTACGTCGCTCTGTATAAGAGCGTCAGCTAAATGCCGTAAATGTAAATGTAAATGTACTGTACTGTGTGACGTGAAAAGGATAGAATACAGAGGGAACTGAACCTTACACTAAAAACTTGCACTGTTCTCTCAATATAAAAATAGCTGGGTTGACAACATATATGGCATTCATGTGCAAGTCATATGGACATTTGAATCTTTCTTATATTTTGCTTTGTGGTTAATAACTATAAATAGTGCTATTTTTCTCAGTATTCACAAATTTGCCATTTTACCAGACTATCTATGTAAAATAAGTGCCAAAAGAGTACTGATAATGTACTTAAACCAAAAATGTATTTATGTGAAAATGTGAAAGATGTACATTTATGGCAGCAATTCAGTGATCATGACAACCCAGCCATAGTGGGGTTTGTGTGCAGCACAGCATGATCTTCAGGGAAGCCAGCATTCGCCTCCCAATCAGTGTGTTCTCAGGGGGCTGACATGTGAAAAGGACAAGCCGCGTAAACTGAGAGCATGTGTGACAGAGTGAAAAACTGCAGCACCTCCCACAGGAACACATCCAAGGACCTGAAGACAGGGTTGGCATTCCATACAAGGCAGTCTGCATCACTTCCAAAGGAGTGGGTGGGTGCTGGGGATGGTGGGTGCTGGGGATGGTGGGCACTGGGGGTAGTGGATGGGTTTGGGTTGGTGGGGGTATTCTGAGGGTGGCAGGGAATTTGAAAGAACTCCATTTGCTGTGGTCATGAAGTTTTAAATTGGGAGGCCCTGACATAAGCTTGTATGTTGCTGTGGACATGACAGGACCTAACACCACAAGATAGGTGGCATTTACTCTAAAAGCCTGGCACAGGCACACTGACCTCAGGATCTGTCATTAACTAAAGCAGCATTGTTTGGACAGGTGTGCTCAAAATGTGGCCCATATAGCTGCAGGGTGACATTTCACCCATTTACCCACAAAAATACATACAAAGAGGGTGTTAGTGCAGATTGAAGTCCTGAACTAGTTTCTATGTAATTTTCAGTATTCCCAGAATATTTAAGGAATACTTTTAACCTGTCAGGCACATGTATAGTGAATGTTTGGTTACCTCAAGCAATAATTTCAGCGTAGAACAGAAAAGAGGACTACAATAGAAGTCAAGTACTGATTTTGCGTCTTCAAGTATTGATTCCACTTCTTGATAAGTTCCAGTCGAGGGGCCTTTCTGTGCTTCTACTAACTGCTGGAAAACACTTAAACATTACTGTCTGTGGTAACAGATCAGATGATCCAGATATGGCAAGATAATATCTGAAAAACACTGCAGTATTCCTTTATTATTATTTATTACTGAGTCAACCAAAGATGCCTTAAACTTTGAACATTCTAAGAATAGCTCTCAAGTTAAACAAAAAATACAAAAAATGAATGCAATGTAATATCATATGCAATGAATAACTGTAATGTTGCAGAGAATCTATATTAAATAACCCAATATTTATTGTTCCAAATGGAAAAAGGCACAAATGTTCCATTCATTTGTAGACTATATATGAATCACTGAAAGGGGAAGGTTTCAATGTCAGTCTACAGGAATAGCATACCAGCTGTTATTATTGAATGTAGCTTGCCTAGAGCAGGCATCAAAAAAGCTCTGAAGATACCAAATAGGAGCAAAAGTACAGGACACTGATGTATTTCTAAGTAGGATACAAAAATAATTTTTGCCTGCAATCTTCCCAGACAAACTGCTAATGATCCAAATCT
>JBBPDH010000136.1:15761554-15773030 GCA_037974565.1 Clupeocharax schoutedeni
GTCCCCTGTAGTTAGAGAATGGAAGTCGCTTTGGATAAAAGCGTCTGATAAATGCCGTAAATGTAAAATGTAAATGTAGAATGTTTATGTGGAGAAAAGGTGCTGTGCCATGAAACAGGTCACTGGATGAACCTCGGAGTGTCTTGCCACATTCGTTTCATGTCTTCTTAATGCAACAGAATGACTGCTCAGACTCACGGCTGACTAAAGCTGACCCAGTTGTGCACATGCAGGCGGGGAAAAGTAGGTGAACACGTCTCTTCTGGTAAGGCAAAGGTAATGCCATCCCTCATTTGTGGAGTCATCTCTATAAATCCACTCTGATCTCCCGTTCTGGACACTGAGCAAGAGATGGGAGGGAGTAGACAAGCATGTGACTTTGTTTAGGGCACAGACAGATTTACAGGCCTCCACTTGGTCATCCCAGACAGGGTCTGATGAGATTTTCACGATCTAGATCTTTCTCATGAACAGTAGAGACAAGCACCACAACCATGTTGATTATATGCCATCAGAGTACTTTATGGTTTAAAAATGAGACATAAACAAATGCAGACCCACCATCAGAATACTTAATTGGACAAATCTCACAATCATTCTCTTTGCTCGCGAATACTGTCCGATTCAGTCATTCATTCACTCTACAGTAAACAACGTTTCACAGCGTCAATCTGTTACTTCTGATAAATGTTTCGGTACAAATATTACAACCATTGGAATAGCACAAGTCTGTATGAATAACCTCAGTTACAGACTACACACAACATCAACAGTAAAAATCAGTAATAAATTCAGTATTTCGGAGGTTGTACTGTGTGACAGAATTAACCAGTTAATTGCTTTCCCCAGGTCAACTCATTATACCCTTATACATGTAAGCTTTGCTGGATCAGGATGTGATGTTGGATTAAAGTAGTTAAAAAAACAAATGTTAAATCTACTCATCTACTTGTTTCGCAGGAACAAACAGCAAGTGTCTGGCTATTGTGGGGTTGTTGATACACGGTATAAAGCAGCATTTTACTGCATTTCAACTCACAGCTCTTTTGTATCTTTTACTTATCTTGAGTGAACACACATTCACTGCATTAGTTGACTTGTGACTTCCAAAAGTGCAAAATTCAGTAAACATTTGTTTGAATTTCAATAAGATCTTTACCCATCTTTTTGCTATTTATGTTTTTAGCATGGGATAACAGTTATGCTAGTTGATTTAACAACGCTTAAAGTATTCAATCAAATGTGTAGTTTCAATTTGAGGCACTGGTACTACAGAGCTTTGTGTTAGAATACAGCATAATGGTGCTTTTACATAATTTTGCATAGCTCTTTATATAAAATGTTGCACATGTTTGAATGAGAAAAGCAGAGTGAAGCTGGGGAAGACTTTAGGAGACCTCATGTCACATAGTCAGAATCACAGAGCACGCTACAAGGCTATGTTATAGCTATAATATGGTATTGTGCTACAGTCTACTTTTCAATCAGTACGTTGACTGACCTATCAAAGAACGTACAACATGAACAGAAATTGTGTGCAAAAAGAATGCTGCATGCTGCCAAAGGACTGGACAAATGGTCAAAAAAGCAGTAACACACAGAATTCTCTTAATAGCAAGCTTTAGCTTTCAGATACTTTCATATCCGTTTCCTTTTTTGTTTCGAGTCTGCAGACTATAGGAATTTGATTCCTATAACTGCAGTTCAGACTAGATCAAAACAAGGAGAAACAAATGTATGAAACATAGTGATCATCGTTTTGTTACAATGACCAGAATCGTCATTTAAACTGAACCTACATCTGCAATATATCTCTCTGCATGAATCTGGTGGTGTTTAGAACCCTTGCATTGTCTGAATCCACACTTAAGATCATTGTTTTAATACAATTTTATCAAAAAAAGATTCAAAACTGCTATGCAGCATCAAACATGGGAAACTGTTGGTATAAAAGACCTGATCTTGTTAGAGTTGCTAGAGGACACACTTTAGGATTGTTCTGGGCAAGTTCATAGATTGCAGGTTAAGATTTCAACCACAATGTGGGAACCTTGAATGTCTTCTCACAGTTCGGTGTCAATGCAAAGGAAGTTAGATGAAAGTACCCTGGTCTCTACATTCAGTGGGTTCTTGGGTAATTGCCATTAGAAAAGTGCCCTTACATAACCCTCATGTTTATTGCACTCACTAACTTTGCATTTTTCAGGTATTTAAGTAGACAACAACAGTACTGAGAAGTTCACAGTATTAAAAAGGGAGGTCGGTGCTGTGCATAATCACTGGAAGTGCAAATCAAATTAGAGTTGACGCACAGCACTTGGGCTGCCAGGACAGCTGTGCCTTGCAGAGGAAAGGACACGTCAAAGTCACACTACTGCCTTCAGGGAGCAAAGACGAAAAAAAATAACCATCAGAAAGTAAGAAGTTGAGGGTAATGGGCAATAGTGATGGAGATATCCTTTCTTTGGGAGGGGGGTTGGGGTTAGGGAAGGGAGTAAGGGGGAGTTGGACAGAGTCTCATGCTGAAACGTACTGGGGAGGCGGCTCCTTTGGTGGTATGGCAACAACCTCCTCATAGGGTGGAAGCAGTACCTGAAAATAACACAGAAGACAGCATTTCAGTATCCAGCTTCTGAGAAGTAAAGGTGAGGATTACAACATTTTCAAAATATGTCATGATATCTGAGGAAGTCTGGATTAATAAAGTTAGGAACTCTTTGCACACATTTTCAGATCACACTAAGGGCACAGTTATATATGCATTCTAAATAAGAAAAAGGTTTATAAGAACAAATATACATGTTAAATCCAGAATGAGAAAACATAACCCACTGCTCAAGTAACATGTAAATACAACTGAAGCACTAGCAGAAATTCCCATTATTATAGTAAAGGCAGACACAACTCATTCATCGTTAGCACCACAATTCAATTATAGGCAATTATACATAGAAGGGGTGTAAGCATACAAATATTTTCTTTTATTTGTGTAATTTTATATGCTACAGAGCTCTAATTCTAGACTAATATGTTCTCTGTGCTTAAACTGAAAACAATCATGAACAGACTGCTAAAAATTCCATTATTAAAAAGACTATTGGAAAGTTATTTCCTTTCTAATAATCAGTAATTCTCCACCAAAATATGTGAACACCTCATAAAAATCAATGTTTACATATAGTTTCTCTGATTCATACATGTGGCCCTCATTATACAGAGTCATAAATATGATTCATATTTAGCGTGATCAATGATAAGTTGTGATAAAATTGCCGACTTAAAATCATGTTGGATATGACTGAGCTGTGAGTGGATCTGTGAGTGGACTGGTTAAGATTGGATTATATACACCCCACACACACCAGCATAACATGGCTACACAATCGCTTAAGGCCAGCCCAAAATCAGGACATCATTATTGACCTTTCGGAGACACAAATCAGCCTCAAAATCTGCCTGATTATACTGTACTGTGAGCCAGACACTACAGACTGGTTTATGTCCAGTGCATGTAAACAACAGATATCCAAAAAAAAAAAAACAAAAAACACATTATCCCTTTACTCTATGTAATTTAAATCTGAAGAACCTAGGAAATAAAATACAGGGCATTTTGAGTTTTTGTTAGCATCGAATACTGGGAAACATAAACGTTAATATTTTTATGTGATATTGATACCAGTACACTGGTATAAACAACTGATACACCAGCATATTTTCCTTTTACCTTCATCACTGAGCTCAGTGTATGTCTATGCCTGCAGGGAATCATGCGACTGCCCTTTGCCCTTCAACAAAAACTAACGTAATCAGAAAGATAAGCCTTGGCTGTGTTATAAAACAGAGGCTAATTTGAAATGCGCCTAGAATATGCTCCAAGGGGATGCTATTCTAACCTTGGAAGGGGGGTCTGACCGCATCAATGAAAGGATTTCAAATGAACCGGACAAGCACGGCCAGTTATGTAATGTGTTGGAGCTGAAGAGCGAGAATGCCCTGTTTTTCAATGGATTTTTTTTTCCAAAGCAGCCAAACACTTAATATGGTCTACTGCAATCTATTTAACCAATTCTGACAAACCAGTTAGTTCAAAGACGTAATGCAAAAATAAACACAAATAAAATGACATTGTCCAGAGGCTATGATGAGGCTGAAGCAGTGAGACACGTGCTGGGATTACTTGTGGCAGACACTGGAGGGGGGGATTACGCCAAGGCAGACAGAGCACAGCGCCCTGCTTATTACTCTCCATACAGACCCACACTAAATACCACCAGGGACATATGGAGTATAAGTAGAGACTATCATGATGAGACGGATCCTAGTCCTGGACTGCGTTTTCCTCTGAGATGGAAAAACTAAAATGACAGTACGTTATATACAGTACCCTGCAAAATCTTACGCTGCTGTGAAAATAAAATTTAAACACATTACATGAGTAGTTAGAGTTTCTACATGAATATTACTAAATATACTAAATAGTATATCAAGGTGTTCCTTGTGGAAGCCCAGTATTATTTGTAGTTTCCACCAGAACCTCAGTTTGACTCGATCAGTCCATTATTAAATTAAATCAGGAGCTGCTGATGGAGTTTCACAAATCCAAACAACAGCTGGAGGAACCGAGGAGAAATCTGGAACCGAACCTGTGTTCCTGAGATCAGCTACTTTTTACAAACAAAAAAAGTCTTGATACTTTTTGACTGCTTTCTTGTTTGCTAGTATTTATTGTAAAGGCAAGTTTCCTAGCAGAAACACACTTTAGCACACGCTGAGAAAAATGGCTTTAAACATTTTGTACAGATGCCTTTTTTCTGACTTTGCACAGTAGAGTACAGTGATCACTACGGACACACACTACAGAGAAGTTTCAAGCTGTGACTCGTTTTTAATGACTTCAGCAGTTTCATCCCAAAGCAATTGGACCAATCCGCTGGACCAATTGACTTAAATAACAAATAAATCAGGCATGTTGAAAGGGAATTCGCTTGCAAACAGTTAACTGGACTTCACACCAGATTAATTTACATGAACTCAGCAAATTGGTGAACTGAGCCAACAGAAAGCAATATGGGCAAATGTGTTATCTTCTCTTTGGAAATGCAGCCAATGTAATCAAATAATTAAGCAATAGTAAATCACTGCACAGATATCTAACTAAACAGCACAATTTGTCCTCCAAATGTGTATGATATCAGAACTGCTTATAACAGCCTGAACTTTGCTAGGCAAAGAAAACAGCGAGGCGGCACTTTAGCATGAAATTGGCGTAGGTCACATATACATGTACATCTGTTTCATGTTTAAAATAATTAGCAGTCATTAAATACATTTAAATCAGTGGTTTCCAGTTTCCACAGACTCCAAATGCAGCCGATCAAATACACTACCAATTCACTCTAGTTTATGAAGCTCTTTACCTTGTTATAGGACACCTGTATAAGAATGATATATGAAGTGATAAAGCAATGAAGGTTAGGAACACACACTGTGATACAGCAAAGTGGCCTTGACTTACCGTAGTGTCATTTGTAGTGACATAAACCAAGACCTCTGTGGTGCCTCTTCCACTCACATATCTGTAGCAGTTCCACACGCAGGCAATCAGGTAAGCCTTGAAAAAGAAACAACAGCAACTGGCGTTCAATATTTTGACATATAAACAACTGAAAGTGCCTACAGTCATACGCAAACGTTTTGGTACCCAAATAACTTTTTGTAAAATAAGCACATCAGAGCCAATTTATGGATGAAATAAAATTTAAAAATGTAAACCATTATTCTAATTAAAGAGACACTAACGGCAACTATTATTACTATTATCATTTTTATTATCATCATCAATATCAAAAGCATTACCTTAAAGGCCAGGATGCAGCCAATGAAAAGCAGAACTGCAAATACTAGGCACATGTTGTTTGTGGACATTAAGTCCTCTTTGTATGGAAAGGTCCCAGGCTGTTACACAAAAAAACATTCAGTGACTGATTAAACTCCATAATATCTGTTTAACTGACATGATTTCTGACTCAGAGTTATTAGGTCTGTGATTAGGAAATTAGGTCTTACCAGTTGCTGAAGGTAATCCTGAATGGTGTTTGGATAAACCACGACACTTATTGCTACCAGGGTGTTAAGGGCAAAGTCAAAGATTTGGTAGCAGAAAAAAGGAATGATCCAAGCAGCGTGTTGCTGGAAATAAAGACGAACAGATGTAATATTGGTTCTGCACCCGCCCCTCCCCTCCACATACACACACAGCGCAATGCAATCACTTTTTATTACACAGAATAATATGTTTAAAAGTGTTTAGCTAGGCAGCAAGTGTTTTTTCTCAGAAGTAATTTCCAATACAGACAAATAACATTAACACAGTAAAGAGTGATTTTATGTAAGTAAATGTGTTCCCTTAACCATTTCCAGACTTCTCCTAGTGGTGGTTGGTTAGTGTAGTGGATAATATGCCTCCCAAGGAGGGTGGGGTTCAGTTCCTAACTTGGGCAGCTCACCACACTGCACCAGTTAGAGTCCTTGGGCAAGATTACAAACACTACATTTGTCCAAAACTGTATGTCATTTTGGATAAAAGTGTCTGCCAACTGATGTAAATGGAAAAGACCTGGTTTTGTTCTATCGATTAAATGAAATTCATAAATCCATGCAATGGACAGAGACATCTAGGAGAAATCTGGAAGCAAACCTGTGATCTTGTAATCAGTTCACACAATATCTCACACTACTCTTGCACATGCACTGGTGTAAAAGTTATACTCTTATCCATCCCCCAGATCCAATTCCACATATAAATAGCACATCATGTTTACTGTAGCAATACCTTATAAGCTCCATAGGTTGCCATCCCACAGATCAGAATCATCAGCAGGGAAATTGCTGCAGCGATGCACATGTCTGTGGAGGGAAAAGGGGTTGAAGTCAAAATCAATTTCAACCATTTATTAATTCAGCCAGCAAAACCTACGAAGAGCTGACACTAAATGAGAAATCCTCCTTCAGGGAGAGAGACTTGCTTATATTTCACTTAATTTTTTGTACTTTTACTCCACACATTCGATGTTAAAGCATTTTAGAAGATTCCTTCCTAAAAGAGTTGTCATGATACACTTGATTTGATCCACAGTACGGATTTCACAGTACAATGATGGCGCCTGATCCAAATGACAGGATTATGGGAGGAGTGTGTGTATGGCCTGAAGGTGCTGGAGTGTGTTGCTTACTGGCGCTGGTTGTTTGCAAACTAGTGTTCTGTATCAGATGTTAAAATTAACAGAAGACCCATTCTCCATGATGCACCACTATATTTTCTGTCTTGCCATTTTGAGCCAGTGTTTATTTGGTCTGTGGGCTTCGCCTGGGTCACTGATGATGCCTTCATGTGTGTACATACACAAACACATACGTGCGCACACACATCCTCTTCTCACATTTTACCATACATTGCTTAAAATTGTTGTTTTTCAATGTCTATTGTTCGTTTGCTGAACTAAACAAATGTAGCAAACCATGACGTTTTATATATACAATCTAAAAAGACTTTCTCTTTATCAAATTGTTAGAATGTGCAGAAATAATGTCGTATTCATGTTGGTTCCCTGTAAAAAGTGTCCTACACATGTTCTAGAAATGTTTTGTCAGCCTGCCTCTCCTAGACAAAACCATAGAAGGTACCACAATGTATTGTTGCAGATATGCATACATACAATTTTGGTTGTATTTTTTTGTCATTTGTCTTTCTGTCTGCTTATCAAATAATCATTTTATATATATTAAATAATCATATATATATATATATATATATATATATATGTACACATTTTTTATATTTTTTGATATTTTTATATACCTGGATTCTCAGAACCTCAGAAACAAAAGTACAAATTCACACCAGCAGTTAGCTGCTATTCTCTTCTTTGTTGCTTTTTATGCAGGAAAAAAAATATGACCAAGGTCATACCCAGGAATAACCCAAGAGCACTTTAGTCGATGGATAAAATTTCACTTAAAGTGCTGCATGTCCCTTAATCTACACAATTTTACCATGTGAAACCACTGCCTGACACAACCAGGGATTATAAGGATTACTAGAATACCCTTCATTTTGGATTATGCGCAAGCCTGACGCCATCAGGTAAATCATGATATGAGACTGCAGCACTGTCTAGCTTCTGTTAAACAGACACCACTCACACGGTCTTGGTTTTAATGTAAAGAAGAGAAGATGATTTATGCAAGATGAACAGAAAACAGCACAGCTGTGGCTATTTTAAGAGTTCTACAGCCAGTGGCGATCAAAGTGGCGATTTGGTCAAATGTGCTTGATCAAACGTCATTATCTTTTATTTTAAAAATACTAAATGCACTGTGCCTACACAAACAAAACACTCATCTGGGTATGTGAAGACATAAATATGTAACTCACAATAACTCTACACCTCTATAAAATAAGTGGTGTGGTTTGCAAATGATTTACTCACACCCACCCAGACGCACACTGTAACTGGAAAGCAGACGTGACACTGTGATCTTTGGAATCCTGACCTAATCTTCTGGAAGTGCTGCCTTCATGGGATGGCTGAATATAGTCACTGTTTGGCGGAAACCTTGTATCGCCATGTTACCTCGTATAGTCATTTGCTTTTTTCATAAATCAAAGCTATTTTTACCCTTTACATCTGTCTTGGTGTTTTACAAGTATTTAATTAATAAAAAAAATTAATAAAAAGGCGGCACCGAATAATTGGAGTGCAGTTTAGTCTAGTGTGTGGCATAAGTGATTCAGATGTAACATATCTAAACAATGATGGACAAAACTCTTCTCAGCATTTGACTACTTTGTCCCAGTCTACTGCTCAAGAGCTAATGCTGATTTATATATTATGAATGGGTTTCTGACATTCTGCACCCCTGAAAATGTATTGCATTAAATCGACTTGATTCAAATGTATACATCACTTACACAAGATCAGAATTTACTACTAGGGATGCACCGAATATTCGTTCGTGATGACGCAATCAACAACTGAAACCTGCAGCGCCAGATTGGATTAGAGTCAACATGTCTGCCTTGTGGGCGCATTTTGATATATCTAAGAAAGACACATGGAAAGCCACTTGTAAAGCAAGCAATGCCTATGCACCCACAAAGACTTTCTCAACGTCGGGATTGATTTATCGTATAAAATCAAAACATCCCAATCACCATGCAGAGATTGAAGCACAGAAGAGGCGAGACCCTTCTAGTACACCCACTCCATCTGTTTTCCAGTGAATACAGTTAATATATGGGCTATGCCAGACTTCGTTTTGATAAACTTTAGTTTTATGCCTACAGAGAATGTTGTTCTATCCTTCAACAGTTTTAAAGCACTTGTTCTGAGTGCACATTTTATTAATTTTTTATTTAATATTGTGCATTGTTGAATGCTAAATAAATATTTCATAGTTTTGTAACAGATTTATTCTTTTAACAATGAATATTAATTTATGTAATTGCAATGCTTGACTTTAGTGAATTAAGTACACACAGTCCCAGCCATAACAGCAATAATACAAAAAATTGGAACAATAATTTCTTTCAGTGTTTCGGTTTTTTGTGCATCCTTATTTACAACAAGAGAAATTGTCAATAAAAGTATTTACTTCTAGCAGTAACTGTTAATGTACTTATTTTATTTGGTAAGCCATACAACCAAGTATTTTTAATATTTATGTTTTTTATATACCAACAACTTAATGTACATTTACATTAAAAAGAAACAACTTTTTCGAACTCAACCTTTCCATATATTCTCCATAATCTGATTTTGTATTTCAACATGAACTATTTGCTTTATTATTCCTCTGGCCTTTGGTTAATTTAGTTTCCAGCAATTTGGCCACTAAATAAATCTCATTTATACAGTGACAGCAGCTTAACATCAGACGAAAACTGGAAAAGCACCCTGCTTAATCCTTGTGGCGCACATGATGTCCGTATGTTGCATGGTAAACTCAGTTAGGCTACTTGTGTCGATCTGGCAAAAGTTCACAGTACAAAGTCCCAGCACAAGGAAGGCCAAGCAAACAGTGAGGAATCAGAACTTTAATCCTAATACAGTAAGGCAATCAGATTTAAAGTCTCTCGTGCCAGAGCCTGTACAGGCAACCTTACTGACCCTTCCTAAAGAAACATTCTGAATATATGTGCAAATGGTTTTAGAGCGTGGGAGCTACCATGTACAAACACTCAATTATATGAGGAACTGAAGCAAAGTTTGTGGGAACATTTCATTTGGCGTGGTGAATGAATATTTTATGGTATTTCTTAAAATATAGTGTGATGTCATGAAACACATTTTTTAAAAATGTAATCCTAACTACATTGCTTATTTGTATTTTTATTGTTCTGAACACCTGTCCACCACAGACACTGTACTTTTGCCCCCAAGATAAAATATTAAAGCACTCCTGATTAAAGTCAACAGTCCATTCACTCCTATCTTAAACATGTGAATCTGCACTGATATTTTATCATCTGACAGTTCAACCTTTGTATTTTTGTCAAAGTAAAGATAAAAAAAAATTTTTGTCCTCTATAACTAGCAAAAAGGGTTAGAACGTTTTATTTTAAACCCCCCAAAGTGCTTGACTGACACTTACATTGTCTGGAAGGATTAATTAAGAGCTTAATTAATTAACTTACTTGCATCGTCCATGACGTCCAAATCTGTGCCAAGCTCGGCACTTGTGAGGTGGTAGTGGTACTGGACTGGATCATTTAGAGCAGACAGCAGGATTAACAGAACCACTGCATTGATGAGCTGCATGGGAAAGAGGGAATCGGATAGTTCTGGTTAATCTGCAAGTGGGTGTAGCAAATGACTCAGTACATAAGTACAATAACTAAAGGTGACCTACATAAAAATAATGAAGTGACTGGTGTCCTAGAGTCTGGCACTGATCATCAACACTAACATTAATCATCATTTGCCCTACTGTCTGTGTCTGTCTGCTGACTCCAATATGAAGCCATGGCATAAATGATCTAATCTGAAATCCGAATGTCTTTTAGGTTATTCATGGTTTATGATGTGACAGGTTTAGGACATGAAATCAGTCACGTACCATGTCATCACTAATGTAGATGAATGTGTGTATTATATATAACACACAAGAAATACATAAGAGAGGGACTAAACGAAACAAAACAAAAAAAACATTAAATATTAACATGTTCCATATTTAAATGTTTAACAGGGAGCAGTTCTGTAGTGTAACAACTGGTCTGTATTTTTTATTATGCATGCAGTTGTTAAGTGTTGTAGATAACATCGTATCATTTCAACAACATATTTTTCCCATCAGTAACCTAATCATACATGTATATTACATGGTACGTGACTTAAATCTATCTATCTATCTATCTATCTATCTATCTATCTACATATTATTTATGCGTATATATATACATATATATATA
>JBBPDH010000136.1:15775498-15790688 GCA_037974565.1 Clupeocharax schoutedeni
TACTCTTGAATAAGGGAAGTGAGTCTAAATTCCTAACTGTGGGTGGGAGTGAGTTCCAGAGCCGGGGAGCAGAGCGATATTTGTGGAATATATGGCCGAGGGGTGAATAAATAATGAATAGTAGGGGCCCCAAAACTGAACCCTGGGGCACACCAGCTGAAACAGGAAATTAATGTGAGGAGTAGGATTTAAGTTGGATGAACTGAGTGCAACCTAATAGATATGATGTAAACCAAGCGAGGGGAATTTGACTGATACCGATTGATGCTAATCTATTCAAAAGAGTGTTGTGAGAAATGGTGTCAAAGGCTGCACTCAGATCCAGGAGGGTAAGAATAGTGAGCAGACCAGAATCAGCTGCCATCAGGAGGTTGTTGGTAATATTAATCAAAGCTGTTTTAGTACTATGGTGGTGACGAAAACCAGACTGCATTGTTCGTTTACATGTGCAAAAAATAAGTATTGGTTCAAAAATAAATAAATTTTATTGTAAATAAACGTAAATCTACAGTCAATGGTTAGTCTCTAATATCAAAACTACAATTGGGGGGACATCCTTTGGAGGAATGGTGTACTTACACAATGTATGCAAGACTGCAGTGAAGCTGTTTTGGCAGTTTGTGGTGAAATAACACTTCACTAAGTCACAGTGTTGGTCTTTCCTTTAATCTGTCTCTCTGCAGTCCATTTTATGTGTTGGCTATGTGAGAAAATGTGAGTTAGAGTAGCCATAAATGATTAGTGCCAGTTCAAATTTGTTTTTACTCAGTCTTTTAAGCTATTTTTTATTTTAGTTTAAGCAATTTTTAATCAAACGTTTTGAGGTTATCAATTATACAGTATATTTTCCATTGTAAAATAGAAATACGTGGTGCGCTGCAAAAGGCCAGCATTTCTTTGTTTTATATTATGTAATTTCATTTACAATTACAATTAAAATTTTAAATATCATGCACTCGCTTTAATCTTCCACCAGAAAGTCTTTTTAACTGCGAAAGGAAGAATTAATTACAGACATGTGGACGGACAGTCAGCTAAAACCATTCTGACCCTGAAGTGATGCCACAGGGTTATAGAAGAAGATATATAGAATTACAGTAGATACATCTATATGCATAGATTTCATTCAGCTGCTGTCTAATGTTTATTTAAAAGAAAATATTCAACTTGAGATAAGTGCTGAGGGTGGTAACAGTATGTGAAAGCAGAGAACAGATGGCCAATACCACAAACCGCCTAAGACATCATGAACAGCCGCAAAACTAAACCAGCCAGTGGTGTGAAAGACGGCAATGTTCTTTAGCAGGACCAAACAGAAGCTTGAAGCTGAGCTTTTTTCTGACCAGCTGTCACTTTGTCAGGATGAAACTAAGGCTTAAAACACTGTCATCAAATGCTTGAGGAGCAGTTTATAACCCTTGAATGGTATATATTCTGCATGGGTTTGTATTTATTTATTTTGCCCCGATGTCCACTTAACAGTTGACCATTTTAACAGGCCATTTGCCGAACTCCCTTCTATTCTTTAGAATTAAACAGGCTGTTTTTGATCCTATGCCTACAAGACCAACATGCAGGTGAACGATGTTCTGACTGTCTTATATTGTAACTCATTCAATAAGCAAGCCCTTAGGGATGAAAGAAACATATTAACCAAAATAATTTAAAAAAGCAATTGGTTGGTGTCCTAGGGTTGGCCAGGGTGTTCACCCTGTGATCAGAAAGTTGTGGGTTCGATTCCCAAGACTGCTAAGCACCTATGCGGTTCCCTTGAGCAAAGTATGCTGTGTTCCCAGCTGCCTGCTGCTTCACTTGCTGAATGGACTGAACATAGAGGAAGAATTTCATTCATGCTGTGGTGTGTTCATATATGACAGAATTATCACTTATAATTCTGAGGAGTGAATAAACATTTTAAATTTTAAAAGAAATGTTAAATACTGAAAACTCATTTGAAAGCAAAAGCATTAATGAACGGGAAGAGATTAATTCCTCACAAATCCTAAACAAGATGAGACAAGAGGGAACGAGTGGGCAGTCATTACGTGCGCGACACGAGACTCTGGAGACACTGACGGAGAAACACTTTCTGATAGGCTGAGCAGAGGATTTCCATTGTGAAAATACCCAAAACCATATATTTCAAGCTATTTGGCCGCTGTCGTCACATTAAATCTCTGCTATGAGAGTGATTACCCTGAAAATGATGAAAGGTCATTCTACTCAAGCACAGAAGAAAAGAAAAAAAAAAAAAAAGAGTAACAATGATCAAATGTTTCATTTATTTTTAAACAAATCAACATAGAAATATTGCATTTACTTCAGTAAACATGATCCATAAACCGGAGACAGGTATAAATACATTGGTTTGGTCACCCCTCTAATGAAAAACTAAGGCAGATGTCTGATTCTAAACCAGAGTACCTCACAAATGCAGGATCTACCATAGTTTACAAAAAATGACCATGGGATGAACATCGTCAATCCACATATGGACGCATTTAAATTCAAGGCTTAAAGCCTACAAAAACACAAAAAAACAAAAAGATTGAAAAAGAGTATTTTTATCTAGCAAAAGCTGTAGTATTACCCACAGCAAAATCCATTTCATGATCATTCATTAAAGCCTTTATCCAGAGAGTAGTACTTGTATGAGTAGACAGAAATTCTGGTCATTTATTTGATTACAATGTATGGTTATGAGATTCGTGCAGCAATAAGTGCAGCTCTGACATCAATCAAAATAATTCCACCTCTTGTTAAGAAGACTTGAAATTGAGAGATAAATGCAAACACTACATAGAACAGATTAAGGCAACAGATTCCTGATACTATTTTAGTGACATGGAAGTAAAGCTGCTCTTACCATCTTGAATCTCTCTCACCATTAAAAACGCATCAATTTCGTTTTAATCTCTCATGATGAGTCAGTCAAACATGAATTAAACGTTCACATTTAAACAAGTTCAGAAAATAAGGAAAATAGAGATTTTACAACCTTCAGCACAGTGCAATTAAACAGAATTATAGAAAAAAGCCCTTATTAATTCTGTACATATGGCGTGGCTTTTTCTACAAAAGAGGTTGCAAGAGATTGGTGGGGAGCATCGAATTAATCTGACAGTTGACAAAGTAAGATAATGCAAATCTCAAAAGTTGTGTACAGTTCTATGGGAAAATATATTTAAAACAGAAAAAAAACACTGAGGAAAGCTTTTAGTGTCAGAAATGTCTCTATAGTAATTTATACACTCCTTTTGTCCCATGCCAATTCACAAAACTGCAATATTTTACCAATCTCTCACTGCCCCTACTGATGATTTAATGTACTTCAACACAGCTAGTACTGACTTGCAGTGCCTCTCAGTGGCCTCTAACACTAACTGCTACACTGCAATAGTGCAGTATTCAATTCAGCGGTACATTAGTGCCACAGAAAACAGTAATTACATGAACAGCAAAAAAAGTAAACATCCTCAAAGTTCTGCGACTTTCCCAAAACAATAACTTCTCAGAATCAGGTTAATAAACTTTGCAAAGATAGCCGTTGGAAAATAATATTTAATCTGCTGCACAGCATGTGTGTGAGATACCAAGGATGATGATAATTCTTTTACAAACTTCAGTGTAGCATAGTGCACATACGTTTCCTGATCCTTGGATCGTTCTCTTCTGCTGCTTTTTTTTGTTGGCCGAATTGGTCCAACTCAGTAAAGATGCTTTTTGGGTTTCTGACTTGTACAGCAAATTAAGTTAGTATAAAATTCTGTCTTCTGAGATTATTGCATAAACATTGTGAATTCTTTTGCATATCATGGTGGTTCATGTTTCTCTTCTGGCCTTTTTCTTTTGAACTTGTTTAGGTGGCTCCCAATTCTGGTCCGTTTTCTCTATGGAAATAATAACAATAAAAAAAAGACACACAGCCAATTACACAATCAGCCATTTACAAACAGTGAACACAAATTACATTACACAGAAAGTGTACAGTCTTCACAGTTATCGTATTAATACGGTTTAATATGGTTTAACTTGTCTGAAGTATTGATTTCATTCTCTGAGCTGCCTTAGTTTCAATGACAACATACTTCTAGCCACTTCCTTTAGCTTAAATGACAAATGTAGTAGCAGGCAGTAGTATTCTAAAAATAACTTTTATCTTTACATTTATAATGTACTCACTCTGAATGGCAGAGGGCATGCGATTCTGCTTGACTGGTTCCTCCTGTGGCACATGAGGCTGGGGCTTGATGTTGCTGCTCTCAGCAGGTGCAGATAATCCCTCGCTGTTCACCTACACAGATTCTTACAATGTTACTCTCACCAAAATCCTTAGATCTGCACAACAAACCATATATATGGAGAACTATAAAGTAAACATTCTGTAAAAACCCCTTTCTTGCGGACGTGCTGGACAAGCTAGTCCCATCCACATCGTAACCTACAGTATTTAAAGAATCTGCTGTCTAGGTGCCAGAAACCACACCTTCAGTTCTTTGAGTCAATTACTAGATAGTTGTTCTGGCAGCACGAAGACAAACTATACAATATTACACAGGTTGCTTTAATGTCTGGTGGCTTTATGGCTGTTCTGTGTGTGTGAACAAAAAGGTTGTATCTTCGAGAAATAAGAAAGGTGCCCCAAAACATTCCTTTTTAGCCACTACAAAAAAAGTTACCTGAGAAACAGCATTTTCATCCTCTGATTTCTTCTTCTTTTTCTTCTTTCTTTTGGACTTGCTGCTTGCAGAAGGATCTCCTTTCTCCTTTTCATCATCAGAGTCCTGCAACTGATAAACATACTGAACAATGAAATACACAATCTGTCTAGTTAAATCCTCTGGCCTAAAGGCAACCTTTAAAGAGAACTCCATAGTGCTCTGAAAAGTCAAGATGTAGTAACAGTAACAGCATACACCAGGACACATCAGAGGCCAAATAGAAATGAGTCAATAAGAAATACCAAAGGGAAATAATACACTGATGCAGCAGTTGGTACTGGTCCTGTAGGCTGCCCTGTACTTTTGAGTGTTTTGATTGCTTTCAACAAACCTCTGCCAACTAATTAGCATGTTAACATCACCTTTACTGAGATGCTGTGGGTTTGTAAAAGCAGGATAACATATGAGGGCCTGTGTGCCTCTAGAACTCCCATGGGGTTCTCATGCATTCCTGAAACTTTGAGTTGCTTTAGATATTGTTATATAAACCAGGGTTGGGATAAAATGCATAAAGAAGTACTAAAGTAGTGCCAAATTTGACAAATCACATTGCCTAGCAAAACAAAATTTTACCTAATTTTGTGAAGATTTAGATCATTAAGAAAGCAAGGGTATCCTAAATTACCTCACTTTGCAGAGAAGAAGCCCCATGTGATGGTTCAAACATGTACTCTTTAACAGTAAAGAGAAAAACACCCGTCTAATCTTTTTTGTAGACTTTTTTTGTAGTGGAACCTTCCAAATGAAATGTACAATAAGGTCCAGAACTACTGAAGCACTGTAAAACTTGAAGCAGGAAGCTGGAATACTGACCCCGTGCAGCTGGGAAACAGGTGCCTCTTGGGCAGCAGGTGTCACCATATTGGGTTCTTCATAGTTTCCCCACAGCTCGGTTGGAGCATTCCAGTCTGAACTTGGGTCCACTGCTCCAAGACCATCTAAAAGATGAAATGGGTGATATGGCAAAAATGTAACAATATAATCCTTAATGCTAAAGTGAGTTTACTCTATTACGTATCTTAAATTCACATTCCAACTATATGAGATACCTAATTTTAGGAATGACAATCATTTAATACAAATTTGTCTTACTGATTCCAGACCACTCATTGCTAACAGCAGGGAGACCGTCCCATTTCCCCAAGTCAGCAGCAGACTGAGTCACAGGATCTCCAGCTGAGATAAAACACATTACAAGTAATGGCTACAACCAGAAAAGATTTCAATTCAACCACAAAACAAATGATTTCACTTGAGTAAAGAATTTTCAAACATTTGATAACTGTACTCCTGCTTGACTGAACTGAAAATCTATCACCACATCAGCCCATTCTGGATAAGACTGGCTCTTTGTTGACAAATTTCAGAACTGCTAAAAGCTTATCCATGAAACCACACCAGTTTAGCAGCTGTTAATGTAACCACATGTACACAAACCTCAGATTTGTTTTTAACGGGTATTCAAACAGTATTCAAAGTGATTGTCTGCAGTATCCAGGCTCTGATGTTATTTGACTAATGTATTCAACAATAGGCTGCTAAAAGCAGTATTTTACTGTCTAGGAGGAAATAAAGCTTTACAACTAACGTTTTACTGAAGGTAAAAGGTCTGAGTTGTTTTTACATTTATTCTTGTGAACATTATTTAGAACATTTTTGGAACATTTAGAACATATTAATTCTGTGCAAATACCTGAGGATTTCAATCCAAGCACTGAGAAGTTGACTGTGTTCAGTTCTTTCTTAATTCTTCCATCAATGCCGGTCCATGACCCTGCAACAACAAAACATTATTTTTGCAAATCATTGATACATAATTTATCATTGATACACGATTTAATGTTCTTTAAGGGTGCAGTGCATTCCTGTGATGATACAAGCCAGAAAGTAAGATTCTATTGCCTTAACATTACGATGCTCAACATCAAATTGTTATGAGAAACTGAACTGAGCCCAGTCAACAACTGTAAGATACTGGTCTGTACAAACACTGCTTTGTGAGATCACTTCCTTCGTGAGTCAGCTGACATGAAACTACTGTGAAGTCCAACCCTGCTATCCAATCCAAAGATCAAATTACTGACACTGATCATTTACCATCCGAATCTTGTCCCCAGGCCAGGGGCTCAGAGTTCCTGTGTCCAGGTGTTTTCAAGCCAACAGACCACTTATCACTCTCTGTGGCGTTCACTTGAGGAGGCTGCTTCATGGTCATCTCAGCCCAACCGCCACTATTTACAGATTTAGCAGGATTCCAGCTGGATGGTGCTACAGATCAGGAAAATGTAAAAGATATTTTTCCTAGCAAGTATTAGCAACGTACTGTAGTATTAATTAAACCCTTTAACAGGACAACCTTACCTGGTGTTATAATAGCATCACGCTTTTCAGCCTTCACATTTAATGACTCTAAAAAAAAAAACAAACAAAAAAAACAACACATTCACATACATTCACGACCAAACTGTTTCCTTTTAGAAAATGAGAGATGTTTAACCTATACATGAAGCAACACTGATCCACTAAAATAAAAGTACAGCTTACCTTTGTTCTTCTTAGTGTTTACAGGGGCCGTAACCACAGGCTGCTCTGTCTGCTGGCCAGCATGATCACCACCTCCAGGGCTTCCTGAGTCATCACTAGCTCCTTTCTCCTTCTTGCGCTGCTGCCGCTTCTCACGGTTACTGATCTTGGTTTCCCAAGAACCTTTTAAAGAGTAATTGTAAAGCCTATGGTGAAAACACGCATGCCACTGATCATATTACCAAATTTTGGCAGTAGTTAACATTAATCTCTATTAAAAAATAATGTATACATTACTAGGTCTGTGTTAGCGAACACTAAACAAGTCATCCCAGAAAAGCTGTGCGAGTTATTTAGTAAGTCAGGTTTATTCTAGATAACAGTGTGGGTGATCTTTTAAAGAGAACATGGATGGTACAGCTGTGATTTACCCTCTGGAATTAATGTGCAAAGAATGAAATTAAAACCCATTTAATTAATATTATTGATTAATTATGTACTTGTTAGATGAAATGTTCATAAATGCATTAACCCTATTTGACCCTTAGTTTCATTATGCAGCACTCTGAGGGCTAGATCCAGATTAAGCCTAAGGATATCGTAAACAGGATTTTAAGTATTCAGAATACTATGCATTATTTGTACCAAATCTATTTTCTTGCCTCTAAATTAAAAAATCTTTGATATTTAAATTGTATTTTTAGGTTATATTCTAGAGCTTTTATAACAGACAAATTGAGGTCCTCCACCTCCAAAACCAACTCTGAGAGCTGCTTCAATACTCCATGAACACAAAAGCCTTGACTCGTGAATTACTATGTAATTTCACAGGAATAGATCACTTCTAGCTTCTGTTAGAGGAATCCACTGACTTTGCAGTGAACTCAAGCAGGACTGCTTCAAATAAACAAGGCTTTTACAACCTTGCTTTGTGAAACAGCCTCTTTTCTTTTACAACAACGTGCCTTTGGGCTTTTCCCTGTACAATATTCTGTGCGAGTAATTGGGACAAAAACACAACTTTGAGAATAAGAATAAGGATTTCAACTGTGTAACAAACAAAACTGCCACCCTATAAGGATACATAATGAAGATATATGAGCAGGATAAAGCTGCCAATTATGTAAGCATATCAGTTGTGAGCTTTGACCAAGTTTTTTTTTTACACACTGACAAAAACCTCACCTGGGAAAACAGTTTGGCACACAAACAGTAATACAAATATAAAATGTTGTATAATTTAGCTTCCTTATTGACACTAACACCTAATAAAATGCCTGTGTTATATCAGCTGTTTTTGTATCCACACATGATTTAGCAAGACATTAGACTAAACTTCATGTACCTTCATCAGGCTCCTTTCCATCCGAGGTGGAAACACTTTGGCTTTGCTTGACTTCTGGTTTTGGTTTCTTCTTACTTTTCTTGGTCTACATAAAAATCAAGAGAAACTGTCAAAACAGCAACGTAATATTTTCCTCTTCTTTGACTGTTTTAATTTTTTTTAATAAGGTGAACTGATTAATGTTAGGCACCTTCAGAGTTGGAGCATACTTAAGTCAAAGCACTTTGGGTGTAATAAACACACGCTATAAGTGTAAAATGTTAAAGTGGCACAGAGTGTGAACAGAATAAAATTACTCTCTGTATTAAACCCATTCACCAAGTGAAGCAGCAGGCAGGCAGGAAAAAAGTGCCCGGGGAGCAGCATGTGGGGATGGCACCTTGCTAACGGACCCCTTGGAAGTGCTACTAGCAGTCCTAGGCTAGTGAAACCACAACCTTCTAATGACAACTCCCAAACAACTACATGACCAAGCTGAAAAAGAAGCTCTTTGAATATCCACAGTGGGCACATAATGCAGTAGACACAAGATGTTATGCAACATACAAACATTACAAATAAAGATTTATAAAATAAAGGTTTAACCCATCCTGAGTGAATGGAAAACTCAGATCATTTTATAGTAACATAAGTCAAGTGTGCAAAGATTGAAGTAGCAGTAAGTTTGTCATAGCAGAATAACCAGTATAAATATAATAACCAATATAACCAAGTATAAATAGTAGCTGAGGGTCAGTCATTGAAGTTCAATCTGATGCACTTACTTTATCAGCTTTAATGTCAGGGGGCTGCTGTGGTTGTGGTGGTGGTCCTGCTGCCTGTTTAGGGACCTCCTGTGTGACTGTGACTACTTCTCGAGGCTCAGGAGGCTCAGGGACCGGCCGACCATTTGGCTGTGCCTTCTGCTTCAAAGAAAAGACAAAACAAAAACTTATTTTTTTTACTTCTTCTACCTTGTGTCTTACACAATGCTGTTCAAGTAAAGATGCTAATCACGCTAACATAGCTTAGCATGCTACGCTAACTACATCCATCTTGAATTACTGAGGTTTAGGTAAGGTTAAGAACGTTTAAGTAAGTTTATTACTGAGACGTGGATGTAATATACTATTCACTGCAGTCAAAATACAACAAAATATAAACAAACGGGTACAAAAACTCTCAAAAATGGTGAAATGTATGCTAGCATTAGCTAGTCATGGTCTGCTAGTTCTTTCAAAATCTGCCATAGTTAGCATGATGGCTAATCTAAACATTTGAGAATTTCTACAAAGGTTTGGGAATTATTATCGACACATGCACACGATAGTTTTGAGTAATAGAGTATTTTTGACACACTTAGCCTAAGTCAATAGCTCGTTTCTCCCCTTTTTCTAAGACTTTTAATTACACATTAAATACATAGGACGATGTTTAAATCACCCAAATATGTACTGATTGTAATACTACTACTTAAAACGTATTAAAAAGCCTAAGCCTTCAAATGGCTTTGCTTAAAAGGCTCCATCAACCCGTACTTCCCCTAAACGCAGTAAAATATCACCGTCCTTGTATTTTTTTTTATATAAATGTTTTATTTTTACAACTTCCAAAACGATCAACCTTAACAAGGAAAGTTAAAACAATACGTGGCTGTTGGGGATGAGTTTTCTGGCCTTGACTTCCTGGAGGTAAAATTTTAACCTGAAAACACTGAAATACTTTTAGTATTGTATAGTGTAGTTTTTTAATCACACTGTTAAAACTGTATAGCTTTTATCCCATTGGTTATGCTGTTACTTTGTTCGTTTTTTCCGTCCACTTTGCAACAAAGCAAATGTCCCACTTGTAAAACTAACAAAATGTTATTTTATCTTTAAGCAGTAAGAAGGTACTAATATAGCTGGAAAGGCAGTACCTGATTTTCTTATACCCCGGAGCGTTAAATCAGTATAATGGTAAATGTGTCTGGCCTTGGAAGACCGTTATTATCCAATCTGTCAGTAAGGAGCAGAGATTAGAGGAGAAACGTGGGGGGGAAACACGCAGGGTACCTTTTCTCCCGGTTTCTTCTTGCTCTTTTTCTTCAGCTCCTCGGTTCTAGCGGCCCTGGTCGAAGGAGTCTTGGTATTGTCGGTGCCGGTTTCGGTGGCCGTGGTGGTGCTAACTGTGTCTTTCTCTCTCGGAGCGACTCCTCGTCTTCTCCTCGCAGCTCCTCCACAGGCCGCGACCCCCCACACCGCTAAAAGAATCCCCACAAGAGCCGCGGACAGCACCACCCAGCACGGCCATAGCTCCGGGTTCAGGCCCAGGTCCAGCCCGAACTCGTTGTGGAGAACGAGCAGGCCGGACGAGGCGAGCTGCCGGAGTCGGTCCGACACAAGCTCGGCCTGCTCCAGCACCGCGGCCCGCCAGGTTACTGCCATCTTACAGAACAACCGCACGCAGGCGCAGACACTCATTCACTCATACTCTCACTCACTTGCTCACGCGTGCGCGCGCGCGCGCACAATGTGGACAAAAGTATTGGGACGCCTGCCCATTACACCAGCAGGGACTGTACAAAAATACATGTATATATAAATGCACACAATGCGTTAACGCACGAGAGGGGGGGGGGGGTTGAATGTCGCCGTTAACGCAAAGATTCCATGCGATTAAAGGCGTTAAAAAAATTAATCGATGCCCACCTCTAATATATATATATATATATCTATAATCATTGTGTGCAGACATATCACTTAAGTCTACATTTAGTTCAAATCTAGTTTACAAATACATTTATGTAAATATTTTACAGCACAGATCTATATTCTACGTTGTATAGTGCTTATTTTATACTGCACTGTTAGTATAGTATTTTATATTTATTTGGATTCTATTTTATAATATTGTATTCTATTATCTTAATTTTTGCTGCTTCTAACTTTATTCTGTCCACTTTCTGCCAAGACAAAAGCAAAATTCCCACTTGTGGGACTAATAAAGGTTAATCTTATTTTATCTTAAAGTGTATGTCTCCTGAATAAAAGTTTTATTTGGCTCTTTGAAATAAATGTAAAGAAAAATTAGATTTCATGTATTCTCTACCATAAATAAACATTGTTATATTTATGTGTGCATATTTTTCAACCAATTATATTATTCTACTCTTTATTCTAGTTTCTAAGTTTTGTCATGGGAGCATTTCAACATTTCACTGCTTATTGTACACCAATAACTGTTTGTGACAAACATCTTTAATCTTGACATGGAAAGAAACTACCGCTTGACACTTTTCTTCAGATTTGTGCACAGACAAGCTAAGAAACAACGACGGACAGGGGAAGAAAAAACTGATGTAATAACTGTTTTTCATCTAAACAGACATGGAACATCAGATTATCTCCTTTTTTGACTGCAGGTATGTATTTTGTATGTATGTATACAGTATATCTTTTCATACCATACATGTGAAGTACACAGACAAAAATATTCTTTTTCACATGAATTTTATTTTCATATGAATATAAAATCTCAACACATAACAGTTCCTGTACTCTTTAGTAAAGCCATACTAAAATGAAAACATGCAGTATTCTCATACGTTAGAGCATGGCATATTATCGGCTGTTTATTTATTTACTATGCAGAAGGTCTCCATGTAACTGCAGAACAAAGCTATCTTGATAACACACACAGGGTGCATATGAATAGACTAGTTTGATCTAATACAAACTAATCGCCTGGCATATGAGCAATATACTCCAACAAATTAGAAAAAACTACACAAAGAAACAAAGAGGACCAATAAGATCAAATGTTCACTATGAATTTGTGCAAGTTCTAATGCCACTGTTACAGCTCTGCAGTTTCCAATGCCACTGGAAACTGCAGAGCTGTAACAGAGAATAAATATATATAAATACATAAATTTATTATTACATCTCCCAAATTTGCATTCTCTTATAAAACCTCAAAACAAACTAAAAATGAATCAACACTATATTTTCGGAAAGATATCTGACAAACATTGGTGGAGTCCTCAAAATTTCAAGGGCATTTCCCAATATTTGAGCATCTTATGGTAAAACAATGAAAACACCTGTATTTCGCCCGTTCTGAAAAGATTTAAAACTGTCATAAGTATTTGCAAAATACTTTTTTTCACTGTATGTCTAACTTACGGTTAATGAGCAGAGGTAGTTTAAACCAATTTAGCTTAAAAACAATGCTGGCTAAGAATAAATGTCAGTGTTTTATTTTTATGGCCCAATCAAATGAAATGTTTTTGTTTTTATAGACTTTAAACTGTCCATGTACAGTCAAAAAATAAAACTGCATACTGTCGTGGTTTCACTGCTCACCAGTCGCATGCACAGCTGCAGCAGTTATTGTTTTTGTGAACCAAACACTTTTACTTCTCAAGTTTTCTGTTACTTGGGTAGATTTTGCCGTGCTTATACTGTAGCGCATTAGAAATCCGCATCAAGAGTGAATTCACAGTCCACTGCATTCGACATGACTCCAAATCTCTGGTACTCAGCCACACGCTTCTCAAAGAAGTTGGTTTTTCCTTCCAATGAGATGGACTCCATGAAATCAAAAGGGTTCTCCGCCTGATACACCTTTTACGGGATGAGGCAGAATGTCAATTCATTAGATCACAGTACCAAAAGACATCACTGGGCAACTACAGATGATAAAGGAAGAACAAAGAAAAAAAGAGAAATGACCAACCTTAGGCATTTCTAAGTCTGTTAACAACCGGTCAGCCACAAACTCAATATATTGTTTCATCAGAGAGCAGTTAATCCCAATGAGGTCGACAGGTAAAGCCTCAGTCAGGAACTCCTATAAAAACAAGCTTATAATGTCATGATAATCTGAATCAGAATCAGAACATTTTATTGATTCACAAAGAAACTGCTTATGCAGTGACTGTACAGGAACACCCAGACACACAGATGGGAAAAATAAAATATAAAATATAAAGTCAAAACAAAACTCTCCAGAAAATACTCTGAAAATACTAAATACACTACATTATACACACAAAATGCTGTGGTCAGGGAAAGATTCTAAAAAAGTAATATAGCAATATATTGACCTGTTCAATGCTAACCGCTTTAGTGATGATATCCCTCACTCTGTCGGTGGAGGGTTTCTTCACCAAGTGACTGTACATAAGGCAGGCGAAATTACAGTGCAATCCCTAAAAGAATCAAAAATATGCAGCGGGTTTGAATTCCATGTACCACTTTTGTGTCATAGTTTTTTTTTAAATATTGTACACATTGTCCCTATAAGAGCAAAACCTTCCATCACCAAAATAAGAACTTTCTAGGAGAAGGGAAACCATTCTCAACTTAGAAGTTACGGTGTAGAAGCTTTCTTTCCTGAGTAATTATAGATAATTTCTATTGGTTTATTCATCACAAACTGCTCACAAAACATAAAGGGCAGTTTTATAGAAGGTTTTATTCTGACTTTGACAATATTATTGCCTATGGTCATTCTAAATAGCTTTATGTCATTTTTACAAAGGAAAATGAAAAACAAAACCTCTGCTCACCTCATCTCTGCTGATGAGCTCGTTAGAGTATGTGAGCCCAGGCATCAAACCTCTTTTCTTCAACCAGTAGATGGCAGCAAATGATCCTGAAAAAAAGATGCCTTCGACTGCTGCGAACGCGATTAATCTCTCCCCTGCGAATATAAGTTGATGAAATTACACATCACAAAAATAATTAATCATTAATAAAAGTACACAGAGGTCCAGGAAACATGATGAACAGGAGATAATGATAAATTGAAGCTACTTGGTTTAGTGACCTTTCATTTTTTTGTGTGAAGCATCTGATCGGTTAATCAATACAATTATCATCATTGTGCAAATCCTTCCAATATGTGAAGAAAAAAAAACACATTTGCCACTTGCCGAAGGTGGAGTTTGTGTCAGAGATCCACTGTAGAGCCCAGTCTGCTTTTCTTTTCACACAAGGCATGGTCTCAATGGCATTGAACAAATAGTCTCTGAAAAAAAAGACAGGGAACCTTATCTGTTCGGGTCCTGACTATTGAGGAATGGGTTAAAGCTGGTCTACCAAATGATGCAGACAGTTTGTAATTGTAGAAGCACAAAGTGCAGCTATATGGTAAGTGGACCTAATCAAGTGGATGATGAGTACAGGTAAGTACTATTGTTTACTGCTTTAGAGTCTACAGTCTTATTATCTTTTTTATTGTGTTTTGTTATCTTTCTTGTTGTCCTGAGCATGCCAATGTCAAAATAAAGTTCTTTATTTATCTTATCACAAGTGTACCAAATGAAATGTCCTGTGCGTGTGATACGTTACCTAGTTTTGCAGTCCTGAAAGAATTAAACACTCCGTAAATTCTTCTTAACTGGGATAAACTAAACCATGACGGTTTTGTTCAAAGGCATCTTTTAAGGCCATAAACGGACTTGCACCCCCATACATTACAACACTGATCAAACAAGGCGTCACTTTGCGTCCTCTCAGGGCTTCAAGCAGAGCTCGTCTTGAGCCTCCGCCGCTCAAAAGAAGAGGGAAACATGCGTCAAGACTCTTCTCAGTCCTGGCTCCCCAGTGGTGGAATGAACTCCCTCTTCTGGTCC
>JBBPDH010000136.1:15792353-15806877 GCA_037974565.1 Clupeocharax schoutedeni
CTTTGTGGTGTTCTGTCTGTGTTCTTTGGGGTGTTCTGTCTGTGTTCTTTGTGGTGTTCTGTCTGTGTTCTTTGTGGAGTTCTGTTTTTGCTCTTTGTAATGTTCTGCTTACTGTTATTTGTGTTGTACCCTGGTTCTGAAGGAACATTGTTTGATTTCACTCTGTACTGTGGAAATGGTGGTAATGGCAAAACCCTACTTGATATGTAGGATATTATACTATGTGTCTTTTAACATGTACCTGCTCTTACATGTTTACTTATAAAACCACATTCCAAGAAACAGTTAACTTTGCTGATGCACCCGTCACCTGCACTGAAACATTTACGGCACTAGCTGCAAGTCCTCTCACCTCTCCTTTAGGTCCCTGATGTAGGTGTTGATTAGCAGGCTGTACATCTCGGAGTGAACATTTTCTATAAGGATTTGGAAGCCATAGAAAGAGCGAGCTTCTGGGACCTGTACCTCTTGACTGAACCTCTGCACCTGCAGGAGGAGCAGAAAGATAAAAATGGGTCAAAACTAGGTATTGGGAACCTAAAATAGGTCAATAAAGATATTATTTGTTATGTAAACATTTGTCTTTTCTTTTTTAATCTTCATGGAATAGAAATATGGAATCTATAAGAATCGGAATTGGTAGGTAATACTGAATTAAAATTGATCTAATTCAAACAATACCCAACTTTAAACATAATCACAATGAGCAAACAACTGCATATCAGTGTTGAGGATATAGGTTGAATTTGGTTTACACATTAAATCTTTCATAGTGAAGCATCTTGATACAGTGGCCAGTTATTTTCATCGTTATATTTTCTGAAGACACACAAACAAACCTCACCAGGTTCTCGTTGACGATGCCATCACTCGCTGCGAAGAAGGCCAAGACATGTGATATAAAGTGTCTCTCCTCAGACTTCAGTTTCTCCCAGTGAACCAGATCCTTTGATAAGTCCACCTGCACAAACCAGCAGAAATAGCCAATTAACGTGTTCTCAGAGGCCTGCACAAATATAAATGAAGGCAAAGATACCATTGGAGACAAATTCCTACAGACGTTGTTATAATGCTTGGTAAGGCTGCTGTTCATTTAAAGGAATAGTGTAAAGTGTCTATTTGTCACACATGAACACAGCACAGCACATAGCGTGGACAGCACAAAATTGTTCTCTGCATTTAGCCCATTCACCAAGTGAATAAGTGGGCAGTCGGGACCTCAGCACCCAGGGAGCAGTGTTTGGGGATTTTAACCCACAACCTTCCAATCACTGGTGCAACTCCATAACCACCAGGCCACCAGCTGGCACAAAGCAGACATGATAAACGCTACATTATGGAGAGCAACCCAACCAGACTCTGGAGAGACATCTAATCTACAAAAGTATCCATTCAACACAGATATAGTTGATCAGCCAAGACAAGGTTAGTGTCTACCGTTGGTTCTTTAGTTTTTGAACTGAAGCTGAAAGGCTAAAATTAATGACAAACCCAAAGCTCTTCAGTGAACAGATCCTCAAAACCTCATTCAACCAGCTCAAACCACACCCAGCTCATCAGTAAGGTGGAGCAGCTGCAGGCAGACACCGTTTCCAAACACCGTTTAGGAGTAGGAGTGCTGATCTTAGAACATACTTCCTAAGGACTGCTTTGTGAGTACCAGCCCAAAAGCCTAAAATGGCTGCTTGTTGTGGTGAAGTATTTTTCCTTTTTATACCTTACAGTAAGTCATCCTGTGTCCTAAGCCATATTCACAAGCCTGCTCCACCTTAACGAAGAGCTGGATGTGTTCTGGACTAGATAAGACAAGTTTTGGTTGCGCAACAAACAATTTGAGTAGCTAGGATATCTAATGTTTTCTAGCAACATCAGACTTGTTAGTCCAGTGCTAAAATAAGTAGAAAATTTGGACTCCAAACATGTCTAATCCACTACATATAGAGTAAATGGAAAATAAGCCCTGAGAGAACACAACAATAACTTTAAAACATCAAATAATAATAAATAACCACATTTTATTTTTAAACTGATAAAAAACTGAACTTGGCTCTAAACTTGGTGCTTAAAGCAACCATCTGAGACTGAACAATCATTAAAAGGCTTCAACGCAAAAGGCCATTGCAGGACATGGTGAGTGCAAAGTGTTACACTATAGTCAAGTGTTTTCATGGTTAAATGTAAACAAATCATCCATGTATTATGTAAGTACAACGTTGCGCAAGTGTAAAAACAGAGGACTGGAACTGAGAGAATATGAGGGGGGTAAGAAAACACTGACAAATTGTTTTGGAACTGTTTCATGACACTGAGTGACATGAATGTTTTAATGACATTAACTGGCCCTGACAGCTAATAAACAACGGCCTTGTTTTACGCAGAGCGCCCTGCGTTCCCACAATAAGCTGCTCAAACCACACAGAAGATCAGAAGATGTCACAAGGGTCCAGCAAACATCAGGGAACTTCTAGTCTCCACTCATACAGCTGGCCAAGCCTCGAGCAAATAAACACAAATGTTGGGACCGCACAGAAAGCAAAGATAAAAGTGAAAATATTTTAGTACCACATCTTTTCTCAGAAAATCAGTCTTTTGCTTACTGAACAAATCCGCAAAGTGTGAACAGCATGAAATTCGTTCCCTGTATTTAACCCATTCACCAAGTGAAGCAGCGGTTGCCAAGAACACAGCACCCAGGGAGCAGTGTGTGGGGCTGGTCCGTGCTCAAGGATACCTTAGTGGTGCCACTAACATTCCTGGGATTCGCACTCATGGCTTTCTGATTGCAGGGGCAACTCCCTAACCACTAGACCACCAGCTAGTTCCAAAAAAAAAACAACACACAAAACAAGCCTCTAGAGATCCCAGATCTATTTCATCTTAGTTTTAACCAAAACAATAAACATTTACTCTCTCCAGTGTGAAATCTGTATTTAGCCCTTATTTATACCTTGACGCTTTGTATACGATGCAAATAATTACACTATATACACTATAATTGCATACTGAGTAACTCAGATAGAGGAAGATCACTATATTTAAAAAAAAAAATGTCTTAGCAGTTTGACGACAAGCAGGAAGAACGTTTCCTGCACAGGTGCATAAGGTGGTATGCATTCTCTCCTATTTCACCAACATTTAGCGCAGAGAGTCCTTACTAAGCGAGAATGTGATCTTGATTGTGTTCAGTACGACATAAAACACCATATTAGTTTATTATATATCATATATTATATGCATTGCTGCCTTGTGTGACATCGCGGTCAGGTGTGCTGTTTTCTACAGCAGTAGTTCTTAAGTGTAGGACTGGTGACCCCCTGTCCTGCTCTTATCCACCAAATCCAGCTCATCAGCTTATTATAAGGCCCTTCATGAGAGGACACCTGAAAGTGTGCAGGGCAGTGCACTGGATTAGAGGACCACTGGTACAGCGGACAGTAGAGTTATGTCTGTTTTCTGAGTAGTACATAATGAAATGAAGCTCACCTCTTCCACAGTCCAGAATGAGGCCTGGGCCTGTTTGTACATTTTCCAGATGTCAGGATACTGAATAGGAAAGATGACAAATCTCCTTTTGTTTTCTCTGAGTAGTGGCTCATCTTCTGGACTCTGTGGATCCACATCTTTGCACCCATTCTGAAAAACATACACACAAGTGTCTCTTTAACACAATCTCATTGTCAACATATGACACAATTCCGTTTGGTTTATGTATCACTGGACAAAATTTAATTTATCAACAGGATAATGAACCCAAACAATCCTTCTCCCACTGAGCTTGTCTGTAACTAACGGCCAAGTACATATCTATTACATGTTACTGAAATTATTTCTACTAAATTGAACACTAAACCCACCCCATATACCTAACCGTAATCAAAACCTTAAACAAAATCCTAATCAGAATTCAAATGCTGCTGATAATCCACATAATTTTAAGTCCTCATTCTACCTACTAACTAATGTTTTCCTTTGAAACAGTAATTTATAGGCCATGTAACAATTTAATTGTACACTTAAGGGCCCCAGTATAATAAAGTGCAACAACTTGTTTACATCTATATATTTTAAGTCTTACTACTAATGTTTACTTTGCAACAGTTATTTGTACATGTGTGTTATGTATTTTAAAATGCAGGAGTATTGGCGGAGGCAGCAGAAGGGGGCGCTGGGTCTCTAACACTGATAGTAAGTAGTCATGACGTTTTCCAGCACCAGTGTTAAAATTAAATGGACGAGTCTGTTGTAATTCAATGCCCGTTTATGTAATACCTCATTTGACATCAGCGTTTTAAAACTAATCCCGAGAAACTGGCAACCCGTTCAGACACTAAGCCCTGATCTTTTTCATTTCGATGCCTGCAGGGTGTCCTAAGGGTCCCGATACAGAGCTTACACGACACACACACTGACCAGTCACTACACGCGTGTGTATGTGTGTGTGGGTGTGTATGTTTAGTGCACAGCTCGAGCTGGTTGCGCTTGCTTTGTTATGGAAGGTCATACAGCAGCACGAGACTGGTGTTACACACCTCTCTCTCTCTCTCTCTCTCTCTCTCACACACACACACACAAACGTTTTTCTTACCTGAAACTGCTGGCCGTCCGTACGCATGTTCATCACACTCACATCCATCACAGACGACCACCTCCACACCTCTACTACTGTACGACCACCGGCCCTGCCATCAGAAGGAGATCGGATTACACGCTACGACAAAAAAAACACTTCTAACAGCACCCCCTGTGGCCGCATAGGGAACTAAAGCGTGCATTTTGTAATCAAACACTATATGATCAAAAGTATGGGTCTATGCTGTGCAAACAACTGCCCATCAATATCAGAGTTGCACCAACTGTAGCTTTGAAAACCTGCTAAAATTATTTCAGATATGCACCTCAATAGCACTTTTAATTGTCTTTTTAAATTTGTATGTATTCATTTATTTCTTTTACAAATGTTCTACTATTTTTGTGCTTTATATTTTCATTCTATTTCTGTTAAACATATAGAATAACCGTTGTGCATGATGAGGGGCTACATAAAGAAACGTAACTTATATCTTTTACTGTTTTAACTGATCTTTATTTTGTAATGAGATCAGTTTTAGCGGGACAGAGGCATCAGCACAGATAAGGTATAACATGCAAGAGGATTGAAGTTTTATTGTCCGAGCACAAGTTCTCCTCTTGGTTTTGCTTTTGATTCCAGGTCTTTAAACTACACAAACCAGCAAATTCCTTGAGATTATTTAATTCATTGATCAGATCAGAGAATTATCACTGGGACTTTGTATTTTGTCACCAATAAAGCAAAGAAACCACTGCCAATGGCATTAAGATTTGCTGATCATTACTAGTACCACTGATAGCAGAAGAATCTTATCTCCAGTAGAAGTCATCCAACACAGTGCAGGTACAATATACTGTGAACAGAAGACTTAATTGAATTATAAATTAGTTGCCTTCTTCTGTGTACACTCTCTAAGGTTTGCATTACAGTATCATCAATCAACTTTTGGCCTTTGTTCCACTCATGGCTCCTGCCCTGAGGGAGATTTTACTAGCCACTATTGCCTCTGGTTGCTCACATGTCTGTAAAAGTGCTTTGGGACTACATCTGTTATACAAGTGAATTTGATATGATTTGTTAAGGCAGTGGTTGTACCCCAGTTCATTAGCTGTACCTCATTGTACATTTAGGTTTGTTTTGTGATATTTGTTGTTTGTGGACTATTTTCAATTCAACAGTGACACTAAAGTATCCATAAACTCCAGCAGTACTGCTGTGGGACCCAGTGTGTACAGAAAATCTCTGCACACCCACACTAACATGTTCTGTCACAGCTGTGCTAATGAGCCACCAACAATGTAATATCTGCTCATGCATTATGACATCAATGGACAAATGATTCAGATAAAGATGGGACTACAGTTTGTATTCGTAAACTACAAAGTGCATCCATTTGGTCTAAACAACTTTCTATACTCTTCTCACTTTCAGGGATTAGAGCTAGACTACAATTTAAGTGTGGATTCTCAGTTGAAATGATAAACAACTAGTCCAGAAGTAGGTGTATGCATCATTTGAGAAACGAGGCCTTTTCTTTAGTTCAAGGTATTGATCATGTGATTCAACAAAAAAAAGAGAAAAAAGAGAAAGTTTTTACAACAAAAAAAAGAGAAACTCATTATTTCACTCAAAGAAGTGTATTAAGATAATATTTTTCATTACTTCAACAAACACAATATTACAGTCAAAAACAAGCTATGGTCCATTAGTGCCTTAGACAAAAATATTTTACATCACTAAGGGGTGTGATTTCATTAACTGGAGTGGAGATTTACACAAATCTTAAAATCAAAAGATGATAAACAATGCCTTTGGAAGGTAAAGACAGCTAGAAGACATGATCTAATGTTTCATTGTACTAAATTACAAAATAAACCTGATCTGGGACTCTTCTGTGCTATAAACCACCCTTCATCATTTATTTGAAAGCAACGGCTGGTCCCAGTACTGTGCATAAGTCTTAGTCACCTATGCAAAGTTTTTAAAAGACATTTTTAAGTTTAAGTTTAAAGTAAACATCCAAAAATTAGAAAATAAACAATCAAGTAAAAAAGTAATGATTTGTTTTGTTTGTAAAAAAAAAAATGTAGCTGATCTCGTTAGCTGGTAAGAACACAGGTTCGGTTCCAGGTTTCTTGTCGGTTCCTCTAGAAGAGAAACTTTTGTGAAATTCCATCAGTAGCTCCTGATTTAATTTACTGAAGAACTAATGGAGTTAAACCAGTTTCTGATGGAAACTACAATACTGGACTTCCAGGACACAGATATACTGTACATACAAACACTATTTACTGTGTAGTGTTATTGGTATGTATTTTATTTAGGTTTATTTAGTCATATTCATGTGAAAAAAAGAAGACAGATCATTTGAACATTTTAAAAAAATTTTTGTAAATGCCTAAGGCTTTTGCACAGTACTGTCTACCTAGCATAAGATCATAGTATGAATACTTGATTCTGGGTGTTTTTTCCCCCTCAATCAAGACATAACATCTCTATTAGTTATGGAGTCAATAGCCATCAAGTATGTCAGTGTCTTACAATGAAAAATCAGATCTAATCTTCAAAGCTATTAATGAAGAGAAGCTGTCAGAGACCAATACTGTGAATCTTGTAGCATTTATGTCAAACTTTCCTGGTATGTTTAGCATCTTCCTCTGTCAATTTTTTAGTTATAGTCACCTTCCACAGTCCCAGTTATAAGAGGTTTACTTTTAATGCCAAGTATATGTCCTTGGCATTTGTACCAGAATAGAGAGCAATCTACACACGTGACCACAGAGCTTTCTTATCAAGAGCCTTTTTCAAGTCACAAAGACAAATCACAGTACACACAGCCAAGGAACAGCATGAAATGCATATTGATATTGGGGAAATACTGCAACAATCCAAATACTGAGGATACAACAAAAGGTGTACTCAACAGTTTTAGAAACTCATGGTTAGTGAAGATGGATAAGTATTGATAAATCAATATCAACATTTCACTGTCAATCTGCACAATGGGTCATAACATCTGATTCTATATTCTAAACTCATTAAAATCACATCTGATTTTAATATAGACAAGTGCATAATGGTGCAACAGACAACTCATTTACAAGACTGTCAGCAGGTAATCAATATATAATTAAATTAATTGAACACTTATGTAAACGATTTTCGATTAAGAAATCCAATGACTGGATTCCATCTCCACAGTCATCCATTTTGTTGCATATGTTATTAGTAAATATGGGGCTCCTGGACTCATTCCTTTGGTGGGCAAGGAAAATGAGCATTTTGATCAGTAAATTGTGAACAACAGAGATAAGGATGATTACTTTGTGATCCCAATGCCACTGGTCATTTTTTCCTTTGCTAGTGGATAAGCATTATTGTCCCCACCCATAGCTGTTGGAATGTTCACTTTGCAGGCCATTCAAATGCCCAGGCTAGGGGTCGGAGTCAGATTTACAAGCCATACTGGACTAAGGAAAAATTCTTCATGGTGTTGTCAAGAGAGATTCCAGCCAGCTGCATGTCAATCCTGTGGAGAGGGGGGAACCCACAACACAATGAGATTACCATGCCCAAGCTCAATCTCTACATTTACTATCACAAACTCATTACTACTACAATGTACAAACCTTTATTTAAAAAAACAAAAACAAAACATATTTAACTCTTAAAATGCCTTACAAAACATTACAGCTTGCAAAAGGCAAAGGGGAGCTTATACAGCAAAATAGGAACATAGTTCTGAATTACCAGTCGGCTGTAGAAATGGTGTAATACACAGGAGGTTTTTCTGAGTTACTGATGGCTGCTGACTCCTCCTGACCACTGGCCCCCATGTTGTTGAAGATCAGCCAATCTCCCACAGCGAGCTCTGGGAGAAGGCAGCGCTCCACCACCTGGTCTAACGCATCACAGGAGGGACCCCACAAGCTGCTGGAGAACACAGGCTCATCTGCTGAGAGTGACACCTGCACAAAAGGGAAAAACAAGATCCAGGAATTTGAATGATCACTGAAATATCAGCCAAATGTATACATCTACGGTTTGACGTGCATGTTGCTTTACCTTGTGCACAGCAGGGGATGGAATGGTGTTTCCCAAAAGCTTGCCCACAAAAGACCCATAGACACCATCGTTCAAATAGTACAAATATTCTGGCTTATTGTGTGGAGTCAGTTTAGCTGAGAGTTAAAGTGAAAAGAAATTAGAGCAGGAAAAAAGACAATGTACTTCAATGTAATACCACCCAGCACTCATTCTGGAGTGAAGTCAGAGAGACTGAATTCACCTTTAGACTCACCATGGAGACTGCTGGAAACTTTCTTTCCAATGACATTTACAGCCAGGGTGAAAGAGGAAGACACATAAAATGTTCCTGGCTCAGCAATGACACGTACTCCAGATGCAACAGGGAAATAGGCCTCCAGCAAAGGTCTAATAGCAGCATGAATCTGATCATGAGAACAAAAAAGAAAAACATTTTCAGAACACATGCACAAACAACGTTCAATTGTAATTAAAATTAACAATATATTAAGAGTGAAGTACCTGTTTCAACTGAAATTCAGAGCCACTGAATCCACCACCAATATCCAGAATTTCCATATTAAACCCAAGCTCCTCCTATTCACAAACAAATATACACTTTTAGACACATGTCTGACCTTTAATATATATGGATAGAATATGTGCTTGGAAATATGTTTTAATCGTTTATTTTGAAACTGAATTTTGCATTCAGACACTCACCCCCATATCAAAAATACACCGGGCATCAGACAGAGCATGGGTATAAACCTGGGGGTCCTTGCATGATGTTGGTACCTGGAACCTGGAGAATTACAAAGACATGGTAGTTCAAGAGAATCTCTGAAATCACAAAGCTCATCATAAATGTCATGGTCACTTTTAAAATAACTTACACAACTCCAGTCACATCCACACTCAGCTCCTTGGCAGTTTCCAGAAGGTGCCTGCAGGTCTTCAGGGAGCAGCCAAATGCCATGCTGGCTTCTTCTGCCTGACCTTCAGTGGACAACTGCAAAAGCAGCCTGGAAAGAGACATATGGTGTAAAATAGAACCGATGTTTTTTAAGACATTGCTATCTGTGTAATTTAACATCAAGCATGAAGATATGGCATAAGACATGAAACATGTTAACAGTAAAGCAGAAACTGACCTGGCATTAGGGTGAGCACGAGCAATTTTACACAGTTCTGCTTCATTGTCACACACTAGGTAGTTGATGCCATTCTTGGCAGCATGTTTGATGTGTGAGAGCTGCTTGCAAACACCAGATAGGATGATATTCTCAGGAGGGACATCATGGTTGAGTACCAGGGAGATTTCAGCCTGAAGGTATAGATAAACAACTCCTGTAAAACACACTTTAATTGAATTTTAAATAGAGGTTTTATTTTCCGATCATACAAATATAGTACAGCCACAGAATGTCACCTTATTTGCACAGACAAAACCAACTCCCAGTGCAGCCAGAATCTCAATGACAGCAGGGCTGCTGTTACATTTGACTGGGTAAAATGACTGGACCAGGGGCAGGGTGTTCTGCCAAAGCACATGCTGCTGCATCAGGGCCCCAAGGTTGGCCACAACAAATGCATTCTTTTCAGCCTGAGGAGGAGATGGGGGACTAGGTCATCTACACTTAACGAAATACAATTAATGAAAAAGGATGTGAAGCACCATGTTTTATTATTTCACCATCAATGCAACTTGTCATATTTATACCAAACTGTCTTTAAACAGACTGCTGAAGTCTGTTGCTCACCAGGGTTTGTTCATAAATGTGGGTGTCAATGACATCTTCAAGGGTCGTTCCTCCTTCAAGCAGCTCCACAATGTAGTTTGGTTCATCAGTAAATCCTTTCATCTCAACCGTAGTCCGCAGATCCGACAATCATAAAGAGAGTTTACCTTTGGGGTCCTGTAAGTATGCAACAAACTAAGGAGGAAAAAAAACAACAAATATGACGTTATATAAACTGGAGAACGCAATCACATTGATTTATTAAGAGCAGTCAAATATTTCCAGAGGACTGTATTTTCCCCACATATATGCCTCTATTCTATTTTTGTTTGCAGAGAAATGCGTCTGAATGTTTGAAATGGATTGTACTACTATATCACTTAATTAACATACAAAATTTTCCACTTTAACAAAGTACCCACAACAATACACACATATTACCACAGTATTCTTTTTTTATTTACACATTAAAGTGTCTAACCCGGTGCTTAAACTACTAGTCTAACAGGGGAAGAATTCAGCTAAACTCCATGAATGTTTACAAGCTATTGTGCTCCATTAATTTATACTGCATAACAAGCTAAGTCTGAAGTTAATAACACTCACATGGACAAGCTGGGAGATGGACCTCTCCCGCTATCAACTAGGATCCCAAGGTGGCTCTGCGTTGAAGTCGAACTGCTCGCGGTAGAGCGCCTCTCCTAGGCCTTCAGGGTACCTCTTATACACTTGTACAGAAAGTGGGGAGCCCTGTCAGGGTAGAGAGAATGTTAAAAAAGATATTTAAAACCAGATATTCCTCGTTTGACTGCAGTCACAAAAAGCTGAAAGGTATATGAGAGTCTAATATTCAAATAACCACTAGACCACCCAAACAAGTGGAACTAGTATAAACTAATCATGGTGTTAGAGTAACATTCCAGCAAATCATGGAACTGCACAGAACACAAATCCTGAAGGTACAATGAAAGAAAAGCTTTCCAATTAAGGCTTGGAGTGGTTTACAGCGGCCTCACGAGTTTCACAGCTCAGCACAAAATCTAATAGCCTGAATTTTTCTTTAGCACAGTTTGGCTGGATTCCACAAGATCAACCAGCCGCAAAACACTGGCTGGGTATTGTTTAAAAATCACTGTTATGTGATCACTGATATCAATGCTAAATCATACATATGATTAGACACTAAAGGAACTAAACTGTTACGTCTACATGTGTCTAAATCAGCATCTACAGCACAATACTGTTTGGTTACAGTTTAGTAACCTGTTAGACATGTGCACTACACTGTAGTGTACTGTAGTCACTGTTTATGTTTGCTATAAGAGACATAGTAAATAGCCCGTGGGATGGACTTCGGTGACAGAAAACACAACTCACCAAGCAGCTCTGTTTCTGGTTAGATTTTTGAAGTGTAAAATGTCAATTTTTGTCATAGGTGAATGTAACCCATTCACCCAAGTGAAACAGTGGTCAGACTGCAGCACAGCGCCCAGGGAACAGTGTGTGGTGATGGTATTTTTGCTCAAGGGTACTTCTGTGGAGATTGAATTCAAACCCACAGCTCGTAGGGGCAACTCCCCAACCACTAGGTCACCAACTGTCCCACACAATACAACAACAATATAATACTGTTGTGGTACTGTTTATTTATATGTGTACATGTGTACACTACACTGAAGTGAACTTTAGTTATTGCTTACATTTGCTGTAAGAAAGTAGTAACACTGTGGGCTTAAATCATGAGACAGAAGACACTTCTCAACCAGCTATCTAGTTAACATTTTTAACTGACAAATACAGCGAGAACCTCTGTAGTAACCGGTTGGAAAACAAAACATTAAGGAGTCATCTAGTTAAAGTTTTCCCTGCGTAAGGAAAATATTACGCAACCAGGCAGAACAATTTTATGTCCACGTAACGAGCTTCACTGACGTAGGACTTCATTTGACTCACTGATCAAAACAGATGGAAGCCTTCTAACTTATTTAAAACAAAACTCACGGGTCTCGAATACATTTAAGATTTAAACTAAAGGGGAAGACATTAGTTCGGCCCTTATCTCTCTCTCTTCACTCGTCATCTGAAACCAAGTTACACACGCCTGTCACAAGCACCCGGATTTAACCCAATGAATCAACGGCACAGCACGTCCTCTCCGTGTCACACTCATTCGCGCCCAAAACAGCCACTTTCAGCCCTACGAGCCTCTAAAACCTACCACGTCGCGTTAAACCGAAGCCTCTACTACCGATTCTCACTGATACCCACCCTAAATACACCAGCACACCGTCTCTACAAGCGAGGAACAACAGCAGGAGCCAAGAGCAGCTGCCTCCGTAGGTGTTGCCGCCATGTTGTAAAGCAGGGTCGTTCCCTCAAGAAGCTCAAACGGCAAACAAAATTAAAAACTAGTCGTACTTACGTGAGATAACGGCCTGAAAGATTTGGAAAATCGTCTTCTCTTTTTCGGCGGAATTTTTAAAGAGTGGTGGGGACACTGGTATAAGAAAGAAATGAGGCTGTCTGTGCCATATGCTTGGGCGAGGACTGGGCTGGAGATCACTCTAAGCTCCTCTGCTCTGCTCGGCTGGAACAGAAGAAATGGCAGCGAGACCAAGGAGAGCAAAGGCAGAGGGGGAAAGCCTCCACTCCGAGGGGCGTGCCTTTGTACGAAACGGCCAATGAGCTCTCTCATATCCGAGTGGCCGTAACGGCCAAATCCAAAACAGCCAATAGAATGACGGGACGATAGAGGCTCCCTCACCAACCTGCCATTCCTAACGAGACTGTAGAACGACAGAGTCCCGCCCCACGCCTTATCAAACACTGGCAAAAAATACTGGGACGTCATTACTGAAATACATTATAAAAGGCTATCTTAGTGCTTCAGCATATGGAATGTCAAGAGTGCCAATATTATATAAATAAATATGTCATTAAATACATCATTAAATGTGGCATTAACCCAAGACAATTTGGACAATGCCACGTGTTTCCAATTTTGGGGACAAATTATTTGAAGATTGCCCTTTTCTATTCCAACATAACAGAGCTCCAGGTCCATAAAGACATATTTGAATGAGCATGGTGTAGAAGAACTTGGCTGGACCACACAGAACCCTGACCTCGGCCCCATCCATCACCTTCGGGATGAACTGGAACAGAGATTGAAAGCCAGACCTTCTCATCCAACATAAGTGTCTGACTTCATAAATGCAGAATGAATGGGCACAAATTCCCACAAAAACACTCCAAAATTGTTGGAATTACTAATTATGTTAAAACCAGAAAAATGTCATTTGCACTAGTGAAACAGAAAGTAAACTCAAAATGTGAGTTGTGAGAACGAACGATAGTCAATGAGGAATAGAAATCAGAAAAGTTATGATACACAATGCGATAAAATAAGTAATAAATTTACAGTGTGTGGGGCACACAATGAAAAAGTATGCTTCACGATTTATTAATACAATAAACTGCACACTGTCGATGAGCCTCTGTACAGAAAATAACTTCACAGGAAAAATTCAAAAATCTAAACAATGAATTTTATTTTATTTTTATGTAATTTTGTAGTCTTTATGTTAAACTTATTGACATACATAGCATAAGTATACACATAAAAACAACAACAATACAGTAAGATGTAGTGCAGAATACAAAAGACAGAACATTCTGTTCATACAGAATGTAACTCAAACTATGTTGAGCTGTTAATGAGCTGAATCAAAAGTACCATGTTATGTTAAAATACGATGAGTGTACATATTACATGGGTAACCAAGATTCATGTAGTGTCTATGAGCACGCAACAAACAGCTCTCTTCGTTAAATTGCCATTCAAATAGTTTTTTGCCCTGGTCATATAAAGGACTGAAATAATTTCAAATTGCAGGTTAGGTACCTGTTAAAATAGTGAATTCATCTGGACTGTAGCCATTGTTGATTGCACTAAATCTTGTCTTACTGTTGCTCTTGTGTTTTTGTCTCGCAATCTCTGTTGTCCTGTCTGCACTTGTGGTCATGTGGTGTTCTGTCCTGTTCTCTTCTTGTGTTGCTCCATGTTTTTAAAGGTATGTTTTTTTTTTCATTTCACTGCATGCTGTGCATGTGGTGGAAATGACAATAAAATCTTGACTTGGTCATGCTTACAGAATAAAATGAAATGAAAACTTTTCTACCTGTC
>JBBPDH010000136.1:15866198-15878421 GCA_037974565.1 Clupeocharax schoutedeni
TAATTTTCCGCATTTTTTACGGATCGGATTACGTTTCTAAATCCTTCCCGATTTCCGATCCCGTAATTTAGGTCAGGGTCAGACCGATGCCGATACAGAATATCGGATCGGGACATCCCTAATACTAGTATAAGAGTGTTAATATGATACAAAAAATTTATCAAAGTGATTTTGCAGCACTTCTGGCAGCATATTTGCTGCATTGTTGGCTTTTTTTGTGGGGAGCGCCTGGAGAAGTAATCCAGCCTGGCTGTACAGAGGTGGAAATATCTGAGGCTGTTGTTCTTACAGTGGTGTGATGAGCCTGTGTTCATTTTGGATTCAAATCTCTGCAAAGCACTGTTCAGACAGTAACAGTTAAAAACTCACAAATTGCTTCATGAAAGAATTATTTACTAAAAGGAAAAGGATGTTGATTGGAAGTCTTGGAGCTGTCTGATTAAAATTGTTAATTGCTAATTGTTTTTGATTGTCAGCACAGTACATATCTTAGTTTGAAATAAATGTTCAAATGCATTTTGAGACCAGTGCACTTACTGGGCATGGCGTACCAATAATCAGGGAGAATGGGTTAATTAGCTTAGTATCATCACAATACCTTGCTTCTGTTATATATGGAATATATATTTTTTGTGTCACCCAGTGGAGCTAGGGCTCGTACGTTAGGAGGGTGGGGTCTTTCAGATGGTCATCTAATGGGCCCTTCCTAGGACTCTGTCTGAATGGGTGCTCCCTTTACCCTGCAGAGCTCAGGCCGCAGCCCCTGGCACTGAGCCAAAAAACATAGCTGTTAGTCCTGTCACTCTTCAGTGATCACAGTGTATGTGTGTGGAGAAAGAAGCTGACTGCTGGGGCTTGAAGAGTGGGGAGTCAGGATGAGTCATTGTGTTTCTGAGCCTCTCGGCTTGCTGCCACTAAAAGCACCACCACTGTTGCTGAAATTTAGAGACAAACTCTGCCGTAGTAGATACAACCAGTGTCCATTTCTGGACTAGAACTGATCAGATGATGATGCTCAATCAGTGACATTTGGCTTTTGTAGGTTCTTACGTTTATGCATGACTTTGCTTACTGTCCAGGCACGTTAATGGATGTGTCTGTGTATTGTTCAGGTCTGAGGCTCCTTGGCATTGGGAGGAACCAGTACATTGACCTGATGAACCAGTGCAGGTCGTCCAAAGTAAGAAAAAAAAGCTTTGATGTCCTCAATCTGTGTCACGGTTCTTTCATGTTTGTGCAGCTATGTTAATGAAGTCTCTGAAAGCTCTCTGAGGATTCTGAGCATCGTGATCATCAGATGGTCCTCAAATCTGTCTGTTTTCAAGGGACCCAGTGTAGATCAAGTGAAGCAGTCCTCAGAGAGCCATGCCTTGTACACATAATGAAATTCTCACACTGTTGCCTAAGCAGCATCTGTCTCCGACCAGAAATTCTTCCGCAGAAAATCAGCAAGGGATCTTCTGCCGGCCAAGCCAGTGGAGATCTCCGTGGAGCCCTGGTGGGTTGCACAAACTGGCTACATCACTGAAGATGATATCAGGGTAAGACAGCTCCTTAGGTCTAGGGTATATGATGAACATTTGCACATGTCATAGTCTGGAAAAATATTGAAATTAATGCAAATTATGCTTTTGCAATGCTTGTCCTCCATTGTTAACAACACAATAATTAATACATAAAGCTATTGTAAAAATGTTGATCAAATATTTTGTAATAAAACAAAATATATAGGAGCAGATGGTCTGAATCGTGTGTTAAATGAGTTAATGTCCATGAGTTAAACTCTACACCCCGTCTACATAACACTGAGAAAGAAAATGCCTTTTATTTGCGAAGTAGTAAACAGATCCCGTGGTTTTATGTCTCAAGGAGAAAACCCATTCATGTTGAATATCTACATTTATTAATCGATATTAACAGTATATCATGAATCTAGAATCTTCAAGAATACATGCAGTGCTGAACAATGCAAAGAACACTAGATAAAAGCTGTGTGTGGACAAGTAATTGCAGTTTTTGAGCAATAGCATATATTTAGAACTCGAAACAAATTCATTTTACTAGCTGCTTTCATGGGTGTCAAACTGTCAGTGCAAAACGAAACAGAGTTGCTCATTTAAGAGTTTGCCATTGGGTCGCTGTTTGTGTTGTAGTGTGTCTGAGTGTCATTGTGTTGGATGATTGCAGATTTGTTCCCCAGCAGAGAAGAGAGCCATTGATAAGATGATAGATTCTGGACCCCAGCTGGCTGGATCGATGGAGTACAACGTGGTGCTCAGTGAGTGTCATATCTGCTTGATAGGGCGCAGAGCTCTGCCTGACAGGAATCTACTTAAATGAAAAACAGTTAGAAATAATGAGCCATCTTTTTCTCTTGTGCTGTAAACAGGTGCCATTAGAGCCTCTGTGCAGCCTGAATATCGATGAAGGCCATAACACAGGCTAATAGAACTGCTGGAAGTGTTTAGTGTAAATAGGCAAGCCTTAAAATTCATGTTTGCTGGACACAGTCTTTTTTCAAACAGCAGTAATCATTTTAACAGCAAAACTGCAAAGGTTTCATAAAAATATTTCTGGACTAAAATCTGATTAGCCACACACAGGACTACACTCATACTATGTTAATGCATTAAGGTAGTTTTCATGGTCTTTGGCCATTATATTGTTTAGCAACTGTAAGTATAAGCAAGCTTCAATATAACCTAAATATTAAATTATTACATTTTTTGTCAGGAATTGATGTATTTTATCATTATTTTCTTCGGGTTGTGTAAAAGTAAACTTATATCTTAAATAATGTTGTCATGCAGAGCAACACATTTTACTTTAGTTTCCTTTCCTCTTTGTTTTAAAGGTCTGTACAACAGGGGTTATATATATCTTGATGTGCCCATATCCGATGACAGCTGTATATCAGGTATGTAGTTATCAGAAAGTGAATTTATTTTTACCCTTTGCGCTAAATTAGTTTCATACACTGTTTACAGAATGTCATCCTATTAAAAGGTTTTAGCTCATTCTGGCTCTGTAGTGTTGCTTTTAGCCTCAGGTTCTGTGTAATAGCATCTGTGGGTGCCGTTCATCTATGGGGTGAAAATGGGATAATCACAAATCCATTTGGAGCAATGGCAGAAAAAACATTTAAGCTGCAGTCGCACTGAGCTGCTCAGGAGATATGTCAGATACATCCTTTTGTTCTGATCTACTCACAGTGCCACCTTTGGAGGGGTTCGTCATGAACAGGGTCCAGGGCGATTATTTCGAGACACTCCTGTACAAAATCTTTGTGTCCATTGATGAGCAGACCACCGTTTCCGAGGTATGCATTCAGCATTTATGATAACATATTGTATAATTCTCACAGGTGGCCTCTTTCTCAATTTTTCCATTTCCTTTAGCCATTCAGGTGGTTCTCCTTTGACTCACTCTGTGTTATTTGTGTTGTCAGCTGGCTAATGTACTGGAGATTGACTTGGGCCTGGTGAAGGTATGTATTTTGATGCTATTTTCATGGTATGTTGGATATAAGATGATGCCATTCTCGCTGACCGAGAAAGGCAAATGTCCCTCCATCTTCCCTGTTATTGCTGCTGACAGAATGAATCGGCAATTTTCCAAACCCAATGTGCTTTTAATGGCTGCAAAATAAGCCAGTCTTTGCTTTTCTGTTGCGGGATGGGCAGAATGAGGGCAGCTTCACAATATTCACTAAATAGGATGAGAAACACATTTTCTTTGTAGCTATTTCATCAGACACTGTGGAAAACAAGTTTGTTTTGGTACATCATGATCACACAATTCTTTTTAATTAAAAAGCCAAATTCAAAGAGGCTCAAAAGACCTGATCTTTACCAATGAATTTATTTTTACTCGAGGCTGTCAATATGCATTGTCATTACATCTTGATATTTTCGTAAGACGGGGAGAATTTAACATGCTCATTCCCCCAGTCTTATAATCCCATTAGTTTGAAACCATTTATTCAGTGCATTTGATGGCACTGGATATGACTGAATAAATATCACTGGGTGACTGTGTGTGTGTGCATACGTGAAAGTCAATGAGCCACAAACACAGCATTCCTTCTCAGATGCAATGCAGAACCTGGTTTTCCTAAATTGTCAGTGTGTATGCAGTATATGCAGCTCACATACATAAGGTGTATGTAAATTGTATCAAGATTTACACAAGCTTTGTCGGTTCATATCCAACACTCTCCATGGCATGACCACAGACAGAGAGAACAGTCTTGAACTGAATTGGTGCCTGAATCCCATCTAGTCTGACCTACTTTTCCCCTGCACCATTCTATCTGTCGGAGCAGCCAACACAATTTTATCTCCATGTGTGAATGTTCTCCAATTTTCGTTTCCATTCCTCCTCTCCTAGCATCATATCAGGACTGTGGCTTCTGATTGCTGCTGTCCATTGAACTAGAGTTTGAGAGAAATTCCAAAATTGTCAACTACTGTTACTATTTGGCAGGGTGTGCTCAAGAAAGACAAAGGTACCTGTACATAGGTAGCAAGGCTTTGTTTTCTTGTGATGAAATGCCACAATCAGTAAATGTGTTTATATACTGTCAAGATGGCACAAAACTTTTAGGAGTAATTTGAGTTATATATATTTTAGCATAATAATATGTATATATTCTCTTGATGAACCATCACAATAATTAAAAATGTTTATATCTATACATGTATAGATGATGCAACGTTAGAGTTCTGTATGTAATTACAGTAATTAGATGTATGCATGGGTATGAAATTGAGGACTGAACCCGACCCTTACCCCATCCTCGTATGGCTATATTTGCAGCCCAAACCTGATCAGAACCTGCAAATGTCCTAATATAGGTATACCGTGGTGGTGTGAACCCTTTAGAACTGTCTACATTTCTGCATTAATATGACTTGAAATGTCATCAAATGTTCACACAAGTCCTCAAAGTAGATACAGAGAAGTTAAATAAATGAAACAAAAATATTCCACTGGGTCATTTATTTATTGAAGAAAATAATGGGATGACAGTCAAGTGTGAGTGGGCACCCTGTGTTATTTAAAGAACATGGATCTGTCAAAATGTCAAAACGCATGTTTGTGGAAATGTATCATGGCACAGACAAAGGAGATTACAGAGGACCTCTGACAAATGGGATGTTGATGCTCATCAGGCTGGAAAAGGTTACAAAATCTTCTCTAAAACCTACAAACTTCCCACAGCTGAAGCTGTTCTGTTAGCTAAGAATGGACTAAAATTCCTCCAAGCCGATGTGCAGGGCTTATCAACAGTTACTGGAAAAGTTTAGTGGCAGTTGTTGCTGTAAAAGGTCATCACATTAGATACTGAAATGAAAGGTTCAGATATGTAATATTGGATCATTTTCCTCAGTAAATAAATGACCAAGTAAAATATTTTTGTCTCATTTATTTAACTGGGTCCTGATGATATCTGATGATGTTTCAGGTCATATTTCTGCAGAAATGTTAACAATTCTGAAGGGTTCACAAACTTTCAAGAACCACTGCATCACAGATTGTTTTTTGAGTGACTGGAAATGTTCTGTTGTAATAAACTATTATTTTACACATCTGTAATACCCATACAGCATGTGCACCAGAACCATTATGTTAAAGAGGGATGTTTCATCCTCCCATCTACCATCTATCCACCGAGCAATTTGTATGAAGACAAGACACAAAGCACACACTTGAAAGAAAGCATGCAAGAGATTTAGAGAAACATAGAGAGAAAGAGAATGCATGAGAGTTCATGAAATCTACTTTATAAAAATGACTCCTGAGAAATTAAACCTGCACCTAACTCAAGCCTAATAATGTCCATGAAAATTTGGCCTAAACTTATTGGTCCAAAATCCAATATTTTTTGTTAGGCCCAGCTGTACTAGGTGGCCGTATCAATCACTATAAGTTATATTGAGTAAAAGTGATTTTTTTTTTTTTTGTAAGAGTTGTGATGTGTGTCTTTACTCTAGAATGCAGTCTCAATGTACTGCCGGCTAGGATTCGCCATAAAGAAAGGTCAGGTGATCAGCCCAGACCAACTGCATCCCTCATGGAAGAGCGCACCCTCGGTCAACAGACTAAAGTACGTCAAACAGACAGACTCACGATTTCATTTCAGACTTGTTCTGTGAATTGTTTTCACAATCACCTAGAGCTAAGCACATCTTCAATTTGGTTTGTGTGTGTTTGTGCGTGCGTGCATGTGTGCGCACACTCTTAGGAGCACTATGGACCCTCAGAAAATGCTGCTGTCCTGGGAAGGGGGCAGTCCAGTAATGGAGGCAGGTTCCTCTGCTACGGACACCGATACCACCAGTCTGGAGGACCAAGGTGAGGGAGCGCTTCCTGGAGAGGAGGGTTGAAGTGTGAAAATATGTGTTTTGACTATTATTTTAGATTATCACAATACAATCATTACCCTGATCTTCGCGACTGATACGGTGTGGAAACAATATATGTAAGTATGCTATATATCCATAATCAATGGTATTATTAAAGGTTTAATGTCCATTTGGTACAGTAACAGCTTCTACTCTTCTCAGAAGGCTACTACATGTTTAAACTACATGTTTGAATATTGCTGTGAAAATTTGATTGCATTCAGCCAGAAGAGCATTACTGAGGTCAGGTACTGATGTTAGATGACTAGTTATGGATCACAAGCACCACTGTAACTAATTCAATAAGTACTGGGTGGCTTTATAAGTCCAGAGAACCCAGTTACCTTTTTTACAGTCAGGTGCTGGTAATGCTGGTGTGCTTTACACACCTTTAGCCAATTCTGCTCTCTCTCTACCCCATGGCCAGGACGGCCAATAAGCAGACGTTATTTGCATGATGGATTGTTCTAATTGCAACAATGACACAGATAGTGGTGGCATATCAGTATCACTGCTGGGCTAAGAATAATCCAGCCAATGGTATAATGTGGCCAAAAGCTGACATTTGAAGTACCAGAGGTGGACAAATACAAATTATCATCAGTCTTATGGCGTGGACAATATGTGGATACAGATTTATTTTATGTGTGATCCACTCTGGCCAGTACACACACACACACACACACACACACATACACACACACACACACACTAACATGGCACTACCATGTCACTGTCACTGCTGTGGTGAGAATAATCTGCCAAATAATACCTGCTAACTGGTGGTCCTGTGAGGGGTCCTGACTGTTGATAAATAGAAATGACTAACATGAGAGAAAAATGGCCTGTAATTGTAAACTACAAAGTACACCTGTATGGACCACTTACAAACATCAGCAAAAGAGGTTTAATTAGCTTAAGCTCTAACATATGGACATCAGGTAGAAATCTTTTTTTTTTTTTTATGTTTCAGACACAGCCAGTGTGAGTAGTCTGAGTATTCCGGTGGCCCCGACCAAGAGAATCGCCTTCCTGTTTGATTCTACCCTCACTGCTTTCCTCATGATGGGCAACCTTTCCCCTGTGAGTGATGTGAACCTCCATAACAGTCATACTACACAGTTATCTTATTAAAAATCACGAGTCATGATTACAATATTATATTATTACATTCTGTGTAATAATTTGGATGTGCATATGTATGTGTATGTGGGTTTTTTTTTTCTTGCCAAGACCTGCTTTTTGATGGGCTGCGATGCTGTTTTTGTGTGTTAGAATTTGAAGAGCCATGCAGTGACTATGTTCGAGGTGGGCAAGCTGTCTGATGAGACCCTGGACAGTTTTTTGATGGAGCTGGAGAAGGTAAAGGCCTCATTACTGGACACCATGGGAACTGAGGCTCACACCAGAGAAAAACAATCTCATCCTCTGTGCTTTCACTTGGGTAGAGAGGCCACTGGCAGGGAAGCCTGCTGACTGATTATGCAAGATACACACAAACACACTCACCTATTTCTCACTGGCTTCCCGTCCAAATAACATAGGAGCACACAAAGTCAACATGTAGCTCTAAATCCTTCCTCTTTCACTTGTCAAGACAAATACATAGACAGCTTTGTGTAGGGTAGGTCTGATGAGAATGTTTTGTGTGTATGTAGGTGGAGAGCACTGCTGAAGGAGAAGCTCAGAGGTATTTTGATCATGCACTGACGCTCAGGAATACAATTCTCTTTCTGCGCTACAACAAAGAGCTCACCCCTGACCAGGGCCCTGACATTCCAAACATAGGTAATCCATCCCTGTCTTATTTTCCCATGGTTTTGTTACTTTAGTTAATTGAAATAGTTAATTAGACATATTTTTTTATTCCTTGGAAGACATGTACTTTTTCAGTAATGACACCAGTGTTTGGCACAATGTAATAATTTAGTGTGGGAAGCCAGTAGCATATTTGATTTAACTTTTTTATATATGAGCAAACTGAATGGCTCTAAAAAGTGTGTGTGTGTGTGTGTGTGTGTGTGTGTGTGTGCGCGCGCTTCCCTCCAGGCTTGCCTCTGGACCTGCTCCGATGTGAGAGTCTGCTGGGATTGGATCCTGCCACCTGCAGCCGTGTGCTCAACAAGAACTACAAACTGCTGGTTTCCATGGCACCACTAAGCAATGAGATCCGTCCAATCAGCAGCTGTACACCTCAGGTAGCCCCCGCCTCCCCTGAGGGCTGTATTGAGAGCCACAGGCAGAAAGACAGACATATTCAGAAATTCACAGTTGTGTGAGAGTGTGTGTATTTGTGTGCCACTTCACTGCCATATCTTCTAAATTAAGAATGGGAAAAGAATGTGACCAGGAGTCTTGCATGAATATGTTTTGTCTAAAACTTTGTATTCTTAAACAAAGAAAACTTTAGCATGATTCTCTATCATATCACATTAATAATGAGAGTGGAATGGAAATAACAGCCTTTTTTTCCTCTAGCACATTGGCCCAGCCATCCCAGAGGTCAGCTCGATTTGGTTTAAGCTCTACCTGTACCATGTGACTGGCCATGGCCCTCCTTCACTGTTGCTGTCCAAGGGCTCTAGGCTCCGAAAGCTACCAGATATCTTCCAGGTTGGTCTCTTATAAAACATACAATGAGGCGTAGCAGGTATTCAGACACTTTGGGTTTTCTTTATGTAATGTACTACCAATGCATTCCTGTTTTGTTAATGTTCCATGTGTGAGGTTTGAATGGGTACATTTAAGGTGCAGTTATTGTTCTGTGTTTTTCTACTGCTTTCTGTCTGTCTGGCAACTCTTCATGTGAATGCTGGCTTCGTTTTGTTACCTTATTTACCATTAGTCTGAGAAAATCTTACATGGTTTGCAGTGTGGCGTAATAATGCTGTGCCTGAGAATGCCATGATTGCAGTTTGTTGGATGAAATCTTTGCAACCAATGGCAGCATCATCAATAATGACATATGGTGCAGATTTTATATATTTATTATTTAATATATTTTTAAGTTTTTATATTTACAGGTCTGTATATTTTATGCATTTCATGTAATGCAGACAAAAATGTTTATTTGTATATTACATCCAATGTAAAAAGACATTGGGTCTGAAATTGATGAAGATGTGTGCACTGGATATATATCAAATATCAAAACCAAAAGTGTCTAAATGCTTGTTCCCTTCACTGTAATTATTTAATGTAATAATTATGTTACTCATACGTTTTCTGTGGTATTGGAATTGCTTTGTTGTGAGTTCATTTCAGTTAATTTTTTTATTAATGTTTTTTATTAGGCCTATGATAGGCTCCTAATCACCTCCTGGGGACACGATCCTGGTGTGGTACCCACTTCAAATGTGCTTACTATGCTGAACGATGCCTTGACTCACTCTGCGGTGCTCATTCAGGTAAAACACTGATTCTTTATTGTAATGTGCATTCATTTTACCAGATTTTAAAGTAACATTGGCCCATTTTCGTTGTATTTATAGTGAAATGTTCATACAGTGAAACAAAGATGCAGACGTATTTAAATGCGTAAGACAAGTCAACGTAGGTGTTTTGTCATTTCAACCATATACACAGTACTCAGTCAAATGATACAATGTTCCTTTAGGATAACAAAAAAAAAAGAACACCACAAAGACAGAACACCCCAAAGAACAAAGACAGAACACTCAGAAGAACAAAGACAGAAAACCACAAAGACATTTACATTTACATTTACGGCATTTATCAGACACTGTTATCCAAAGCGACTTCCATTCCCTACCTACAGGGGGCAGTCTCTCCCTGGAGTAACTTGGGGTTAAGGGTCTTGCTCAGGGACCCAGTGGTGGTGCTGAAGGTAGGATTAGAACCCATGACCTCTTGGTCTGGAGGCAAGTCTCCTACCCACTGAGCTACCTCCACCCCTGGACCACAGATAGAACACCACAAAGAACAAAAATAGTACGAAAAAGGTTTTGGGGTGGTAGTAGTCTAGTGGGTCAAACACTTGCCTGTGAACCTGATAACCACAAAGTTGCGCGTTCAAACCCCTCCACTTTCTACCCCTGTGTCCTTGAGGAAGACACTTTACCTGCAGTTGCTCCAGGGAGACTGTGAATGTAACTAATGATTGCTCTGAAGAAGGAAGTCTGCCAAATTGCATTTTATGATGGCGACAGTAAACTTCCCAAAGAAGAGGTGCTACCTTTCTTCAGAGGTGTCTCCTTTTATACTACCATTTTGGTTTTTCCACAGGGTCATGGCATGCATGGCCATGGGGAGACAGTTCATATCCCCTTTCCTTTTGATGAGGAGGACCTGAAAGGAGGTACATCACTTTTCATGACATTGTCATTGTCACCTGCTAGTCAGCCTGTGTCCAACCACTCTTTTGTAATATCTCTGTTTGGTAGAGTTCTCCTATTCTAACATGTGCGTGCACAAGGCCCTGAAAATCTTGCGGGACAAAGTGGATCTGGAGCACCAGTGTGGCTACATCACTATGCTAAACTGCAACAACAGACACCGCCGCAGGCCCAGTGACGCTGATGCAGGAGGTGAGAGCTGTTGCCCAATCTATGGCCAGGCTAAAAAGGAAAAGACCTTTAAAACAATCATTATCCAGTACTTGGGAACTTATTGACAATAGCACCAATTAGATTAGAAGGAGAAAAACAGGCTCAAACATTTGCTGCTGTCTTTTAATAGGGCATTTTTGTCTATAACTCAGTTAGTCTTTTAATTGCCCTCTCTGGGTTTGATTACATCACTTATCTGGCTCTACTCTGCATGCAGCCTTGGTTGTTACTGAATGCATTATATGTTCTCATTTACAGGAGACTCTGACTTTGGTGCAGGGTTTGATGCCAATGGAAGTAACGAGTCTTTTGAGTTGGTTACCGAAGAAAACAATGGGGATGGCAGTAAGAGGCAGGGCACAGAGGGTAGGGATGCCTGCAGAATGGTGAAGGCCATTCACTTTATTGGCCAGTGAAAGTCAAATGTCCTTCTTTACTGTGTTGGCAATCGCAATGTTTATATATTTTGTTTCATGTGTGTGTACCTTTGTAGTGTCTTCCTGTGAAGAGGAGTGGGTACCTCTGGAGCTGTGCTTTGGAATGCCCCTCTTTAGTTCTGAGCTAAATCGCAAAGTGTGTCAAAGGATTGTCTCACACAAACTTTGCAGCAAAGACAGGTAACCAATAAAACTGAAACCCTGAATATATTGAAAGACGCATCCAATATCAGTTTGAGTTGTAAAAGTTAATAATGATTGAATAAGACATATTTTCTGCTTCTGACTCCAGCCTTCAGGAACTACTACATTCCAGCCGAAAACTGTCCCTGAAGGTTCTGAGCTTTGTCCAGTCCTTCCAGGTAACGATGAGTAAATTTCGCAGGCTACTCTATAGAATGCTTTCTATTTGTTGTATATTCGTTTTAAAACGATATGGCAGGGTAAAGTGCTAGCATGCATGCCGAAAAGATTAGATATCCAAGAAACAACCCAACCGCTAATTTCTGGTACACTTAGTGCTACAGCTGACCATCTAGTAGGCTATTGTATTTAAACATACTACTTAAACATTGTACTTCCCCACAGGAAGAAATACCATTCACACCACCTCTACATGGAACCAATTTAAATGTGACATATTTTTGCATGATATTGTACAATTATTATTGTATCTATATTTGTACAATATGATACTTATGATATTTAGGTGTTTTGTGCAGATGCTGTTTTACCTTACATTTACATTTACATTTACGGCATTTAGCTGACGCTCTTATCCAGAGCGACGTACATCAGTGCTTAAGAATTC
>JBBPDH010000136.1:15878521-15898221 GCA_037974565.1 Clupeocharax schoutedeni
AGTGCTCTTTGAAAAGGTGGGTCTTCAGGCGACGCTTGAAGACCGTGAAGGACTCTGCCGATCGGACCAGAAGAGGGAACCTTAAATTCAACAAAACATGTAATTTGACCTGAGTGACCATACAGGTGTAGGTCAGTGTTTCTTAGTCCTGCTCCTGGAAACCCACAGCACTGTACAGCCCTCCTGATCCATGAAAGGCTTCATTATCAGTTGATGAATTGAATCTGGTCAATTGAGTTGGGGAGTACTGAAAACAGTGTGGTTGCTAGGAGTTGGACTAAAAAAAAAAACACTGGCATGAGACAGCTGATAATATGACTTGACATAATGTGAATGTGTGTTTAATTTTCCCCGGGCGCCGTGTTCCTTGCTGCCCCCTGCTTCACTTGGTGAATGGGTTAAATGCAGAGGAAGAATTTCGTGCTGTTCACCCTGTGTACTGTGGTGTGTTCACGTATGACAAATGGTCACTTTCACTTCACTTTCACTTCAATTTTAGGCTGGATTTATTACAAGATAGGATCAAATTTATTACAAGATAGGACCAAAGTTGTGTTTCCAGGGGCTCTTATCATTTTTGCAAGTGTTACCAAATACTGAGAAACTTACACTGATTTTGTTTTTCCATAAAGTTTCAAATAATGTTTTGTGTGCATTTGTATTCAAATCTCATATTATGTTGAATATGAGTCGTTTTCAGTCTCTTTACATTATACACCTGGATGGATAATATATGTGTTCTCTGATTGTAAGGCACATTCACTCTGAACTGTTCTTTTTTTGACCTTCTGTGTAGGATTTCAACCAGCCTGCAGACCCCGACAGTGGAGTTTCAGGGCCCCTTAGCCAGCCCCCGGCGGAGTCTGGCGTCCCCCTCCCCGCTCTCAACCTCCTCTTTAAGGATGGCCAGCTGAAAGAGTGGAGCGGCCGAGCCCCACCCTCCCTCCACATCTCCACTCTACAGAGAGAGCCACCTACATAAAGAAATCTTCTAAAAACATCTCAACTAATCCCTGTTCTTTTCCTCCCCATGTCCCAACCTCCCTGATCGATTCCCAAATGACCAGTGTTACTCTTTTGGCTTCGGGTCACACTAAACCCAGCGTTTCAGTGCGCCTGGACGTGTACAAAGACCGAGCTGAGAGTAACACTAGTGCCGATTCGGTGAGACGAGTTTGATCACAACTCCTAACCTCTCATATTATCAATCATATCACCTCACTCGATGAGATCGTTCAGTATACATATACTCAAAATATTCTCACATAAACGTGACTTGTTACATGTACATGGACTTTGCTTGGAAAAAAAAAAAAGACCAACTCTGTGGTTGGATGCAGTCATCCAGGTCTCTTGTATATTTGTAATGTCATGTTGTGTGATCCAATGCATGATGTCATTGCACAAAATCTCAGAAGAGCGACTTGACTGATTTAACTGGGTATTCAGCCACAAAAGCGGGGTTTTACTTTTTTGCACACCTGTGGATGACTTTCAATTCTTCTTTTTTTAATTTCTTCAACTCATTGGTTGAAATCTGGATCTAGATTTAGGCATTATGCTTTTCACCTGTAAAATGTTTCTTTGCCATTTTTGGGTAACCACAAAATATGCAGAATAAGCAGAATATGCTTTCACATTTATTCAACACTATGTGGTAACACCAAAGATTAATCTTTTTTTTTTTTACGATAATTTTACTACACATTTTTATTTTGCTGCCTTATAAATGAGCTGCTTGGCACCCAGTAGACTGCAATCAGCTCTGTGCTTGTACTCAGTGGCTGTGAGGCTCATTCATTGGCCAGTTGAAGATAAACTAATTTGGACCAAGTTCTGTGTTTTGTAGTCGGGCGAGTTCTAAGCGACTGGGAGCGGTTTCCCTTGAACACAGAAAACCATTCATCTCCTTTATGTTTGTACCTAAGTGTGAGAATATCTGTGTGGGTTTAAACCTTCATTGTGATTATGTTACTTTTTGCTACAGTGTTGGAACCCCCTCAGTTGCCTCGCTGCTGTTTTTTCTCCATTTTCCCCTGCCTTTATTAAGGTTGCTGTTCGTGTTCCCCTATTTGAACTCTATAGTGGTGGTTGTTGATGATGATGATGATGATGATGATTATGATGGTGTTGATGCCACTGGTATGATAAATAAGAGATATTGGTGCAGCATGATGAGTGTTTAGAGACCATTATGTGTCTACTGTACATCACTCTTTCACATTGTCCTTCCCAAGCCCTGCAGTTCACCCTGTTCACTGATCTCCTAATTTGCACCCATACCTCTCCTCTAGCTAACAAGATGGACCCTGTTTTCCTTCCCCCCTACCATTCCATCTTAGTATTAGAGAAGAACTGTTAGTTTTATAAAGTCAACCTGCATTTTAGGAACTCTTTGTTGTTGTGTGTTTGATGGGACTGTGAATAATGCTCTTGTAATTAAATGGGTACAAAAAATGACATTACCTTCTCACCCCACCCCAACCACAACAAAGCATACAATTATACCAATATGTAAAAAGTATATGATAAATATGAATAAATAAATATGTTACAACAACCTTCGCCTAAAAAGCATTTAGGCATGCAGTCCTTGGCTGAGGCTACATGGAGTCAAATCGGCTTCCTGGGGCACTTTCTGGACGAGCTGCAGCCAGGCTGCTCCCCGTCCCCCCCCAGTAGCTGTAATCACTACAGCAACACAAATACACAGTGTCACCAGGGGGCAGCGAGGGTTCGAAATGGGTCACTTCAACTGAGGACAGCACATATAATTTAACACCCTGAACAGAGAGAGGCATGAGACATCACCACAGAATGGCAGCAGCAGATGACTATGACTGATTGTCTGTCTCCATCTGTCATCTTTTCTGAATATTTTTCCCCTCACTGCAGTGGAGACTACAAATGAAGATTTTGAGTCTAGGGGCAGGTTAGGACAAGCTGTAGCTTTTCATATTACTATATTTTATTAGTGCTTATCATGTACTTTGTATATTTCCTTTTAAAATTGTGCCCCAAGGCCGAGGCTGGAATCCTCATTATTGCAGGAATGATGCACCTTTAGGAAAATGACATTCACCATGAGATTTAAAGAGTTCATAATTATCTGGTTACCACTTAGATATTAAATTGTTCATTCATTTGCTACTCATTCACAAACTTTATTTGAAAAATGCAGACTAGTTGCTGATGGAACAGCTGCTAGAATATTACATAAGAAGGTTATTACATTTGGAGGTTGTTTTTTTCCAGGGAAAATAAGATTTTATTTAGTCATTGATGAAAGTTGGTGAATTTGCAAGGAGACTTGAAGCCCCTGTTAAATAAGAGAACCACTTCTACGTACTCAGCACTGCCAGAAGAGTATATAAACTCCAGTGAACCATGTTCTTTGTGGCCTTTGGAGTAAATATCAATACTGTGCGTTTTAAGCAGTAAACCAAATGTATCTTTTTATTAAACCTGAGCTGAAAAAGTGAAGAAAAATTATTTAGCAAATAGCTAAGACTACTATTTCCTCTGCCTCTCTTTCTCTCTCCCTCTCTCTCTCTCTCTCTCTCTCTCTGTCTATCTCTTTCTCATACTCTCAGTAGATGCACTTAATGCTCTAAAAGGGCAAACAATGTTTAGTTATTGCACTTAACAACTTGACAGTTTAGTATTTGCAACCCCCTTTCAAATATATCTTTAGTACTCACACTTTTAGTACTTTTACTGATATTTACTATATCGTGTCTATCTGTATCGACACTGTATACTAGCCTTGGTATCGAATCGAAACAAAAACGAGCACAATCGCCCATGCCAGTACAACACAAACGATGGCTCCGATCCCTTACCGCCTCCTACACACTGATTGGCCGTCAGTTTAAACTGGCAGCCTATCACTAGGCTGCCTGTATGAGAACGGATTTACAGCCAATCATACTGAGGGGGAGCAGTATGAACCAATCACAGCGACGGGGGCGGGGCTTATGAGTACAGGTTGGGTAAGGATAGTGTCTTGCCAAGAAACAAAACACACACGAGGAGAGCAGCGTGTGGTAACAGGTTATTTTGTTTAATATTTCTCTCTCTCAGCCTCTTTCTCTCTCCCCCCTCTCTCTATGTCTCTCTTCCCCCTCCGCTCTCTCTCTGTTAGTCATGAACTTTTAGTGCAGGACTGATGCCTGTGCTCCCCAGTTTCTCTGAGCTGTTGGTTTGTATTGGTGGACTGACAGATGCAGTCTGACGCTCCGGCACAACTTTGGGGTCGTGAGAATCGAGGATGTGTGTGGATGATCCGTAGAGATGTGGAGCTGAAACTCAGTGAATCGGTAAGTTGGGGGCTCTTAGAAATCCAAACTCCGAAAAGTGCAGTCTAGTTTATTAGCTATTTAATTTAATTGGATGACTTTATTATGTCTTGCATGGTGACAGAGTAGTGCATAGAAAAAGAGTAGTGTGGAGTGTCTGGTGCCTCCTGCACATGTTCTTCTTTGTGTGGCTCTTTGGGCAGGTGGAGGGTGCTCGGTTCTCTTCAGGATGGGAAACCACGCCGACAAGCCCACGCCTTTGACCTATGCCGAGGTCCCCACAACAGATCCAGACCCGGGAGAGGACACCCCGAGAATTGGCGTATCGTACGTGTTCGCCACAGATGATGACGATGACGACGACGAGGACCAGAACCAGCATCGCGTCGAGCAGGGCGAGGGAAAGGGGGACTGGCCGGAGACGGAGCGCAGGAGGTGGGAGGACGAGCTGCCCTGCTCGGTGTACCACCGGGACGAGTGTGTATGCGAGAAAAAGAGCCCAGCTGAGACTTGGACCCCAGAGCAGCTGCTTCACACCTGCAGGCCAGGAGATCTGGTGGAGTTTGTGGCTACTGGGCAGTACCCCCACTGGGTCGTGTATGTTGGGAGATCCCAGGTGGTCCACCTCCACCGGGCTGAGGTAAAGAGCAGTTTCCTGGACCAAGCCAGCCAGGGCAGAAGGGGCAGGGTGGTCAATGAGGTCTACAGGTATAGGCCCCTGAGCCCAGATGTAGTGGTCCAGAAGGCCTTGGAGCAGGTTGGCATCGCCGGCAGAGATCTAAGCTGGAGGAACTCGGAGTGTTTCGCCGCCTGGTGCAGGTTTGGCCGACGGGAGTTCAAGATGGGCGGGGAACTGAGGATAGGCAAGCAGCCATACAGGTTGAAGCTGCACTTGCCGGGCAAGCAGTGCCATGTGCTGGAGTTTCAGAGTTTGGAGGACTTGATTATGGAAAGGAGGCGAAATGATCAGATTGGAAGAATGGCTGTTATCCAAGAACTGGCCAGTCATTTGAACCATGATGGTGGAAGCAGGGGTGAAGCAAAGGGTCATTGACCCACAGCTCCACAGAGTTATGGACCTTGAGGGTTGAGTACATCCATTGCCTGGGGCGAATTCCAGCCAGTTTGAGATGGACAGAGAGAGGAGTGTAGTTCAGCAACTGGACAAGTTCTTGGCAGGCAATAAGTGCTGCATTTCCACAGTTTGGCGGACTCTAACCATGATGGGGTAAACAGGGGTGAATAAAAATGTCCAACCAGCAGCCCCAACATTTGAGCCTCTTTGATGCAGCATTTGTTGCTAGTTAATTCCTGTTATTTTATGTAATTTTCACTCAATCATGTTTGATCTGATGAAGGTATAAAGTGCTGCTTTAAAATAAGCCTTTTGGTTCTTTATATTTAATTAATTGTTGTTGAGACTCAACATTGCCTTTCAGAAACTAATGATATTTAATATGTTAAATTGCTTCAAAAGATGGTGCAGTAAATTATCCTGGTACTTTCACTTACTTGCCACTAATCTTGTTTCAAAGCATGCCCGCGCAACATGAACATTTGCCAATGAAACAATTTGTCATTTTTCTGGATTTGGAAATGCAAATGCAGCATAAGACCATGGGATCTTAATAGGCAGCAGTTCAGTTTTTAGGTCAGGAAGGTCTTTTGTGACAGTCTCTCAAACATTGGGTCAAACAGTTTATTTTTTATCATAATCTTATTTTTTTAATGTGGCCGTGCACCACTGCGGTTGAACATTTTTCAAATTCCAAATACAGCTGCTCCACACAAGGACATTGTTTGGCTTCAAATTGAGACTTATAACCATGAGATTAAGGGTTTAAGAACATTGTTACGGAATAAAGGATAAAGAATACTTTTTATTGGGAGATCAAATGTGTTTATTTGGAAAATGCTGTTTTCCTAAGGCTCTCACACAACTAACAACTGCTTGGACTGAGAAGAATTTTTTCATGTAAAGTTGTTTTCTGATACTGATACTGAAACGGTGAGCACTGGCTGATACTGATGTGATATTTAAGAACTACTAAGCTTCAAAATGAAGAGTTTTAAACACTTAAATTATTATTTTTGTAATTTTCCACTCAGTGTAGGTGATCAGCCAAGACTTGTTTGGAGTGAAATGTTTTCTCTTTAGTACAGGAGCTGAGAGACACTATATAGGCAATAGTCACCAGAATGTTGCTGTTAAAATACATACAAATTCCTCCAAGTCATTCAAACTGCACCCAGATATTCATTAAGGAGGTGCAGACTAGACCTGTGGCAGCTATTTCTTTAGTGCTGTATTCAGTGCCACCATGCATTGTGATACACAACACATTTCATTTGATATTCTAAGTGGGGGGGGTGGTTTTTGAAAATATCATGAGACATGAAAGGTGCAGTGGGGTGTTTGTGAAAATATGGTTTGACGTGTTTTCAGGGGTGGTGCACAACCTCTCTGACACCGTGGTCAGGGCAGGGAATCGGCACCGCAGTATCTCCTAATGCCACGATGTTGTGGTGACGTGGTTATTGTCGCAGCCCTAATGCAGATTTGATGTGGTTTTGAATACAATATGAATTGAAGTTAGCATCTGAAGTTTCAGACAACACCTGAGCTTGCATTGCAGACAGTAGGAAGACTTGGAACAGATTTTTCTTTCAAAAAAGGCTTTCGATCAGCACTTGAGCTCCAGAGGTGGTTTGTAAATGCAGACTTTGTTGTGATCAAATTCAGCTTGCAGTGATACTGTCCCAAACCACATTGACAAGCCTGTGCCATCTTAATAAAGGTTGTAGTTTGAGCAGGTTGACAGAAGTTTTGGGGATGTATTAATGAAAAGATCCGGTTGACTTTTCATGAACAGTGTTAATCCTGTAGCTCAAGTTATTAGCAGAAAAACCAAATCAGTTGTAGACATCAGCCTGACACCAATACCATGTTTCAGATTAGTTCTCTAGGAAAAGTGTAAATCACTTACGAGTTTTTAAGGCATGATTCAAAGGTTATTTTTGACCCAGTAGCTACCTTGCAGCTATGCAAGTTTTGTAGTCATGCAAGTGTTTCTGACGTAGGCCCTTAGGGTGAGAGGGTTGAATCTGCCAAATATATCTTCCAGATAACAGCAAGAAATAATTATTAGATTAGATAAACGGTGAAGAATTAGGCAAACATGATGCCTCTCCAAAGGATTTCTGATCATTCTTATTGCAAGACGGGTGCAATGCCTAATGGGCTTCATCTGTTACAGCACAGTCCCTCAGCGTTTAACTCAAGCTTAGTCCCAAAATCAAATCTGAGACCTGAGCCATGAGCAGTGGGTCAGAACAGCCACCAGTGCAGCCGTGAGTTTTGCCATCGGCTGGATGCGTGAACTCTAAGCTGGCACCAGGTAATCAAGCATGAAATACATGGGCATTTTGAAGAAGCAGACACAATTACCAGAGAATCACGTAGTGAATCATCCCCACAGTACGGGGGGCGAGATATGGCTGAGATGAGGCTTTTTATGACCAAAGGAAAGGAGGTGTTTTATGATTCTGGCCCAATCTCTCTGCTTCAGAGTCACACAGGGTAAACACGAGGATGCTGGGAAAAGAGGGATGTAATTACAGCTGCCACTGAGAGTGAGTAATGACTGCCCACAAAGGCAACAAGGCACTCTTTGTGCGTCATTTTAGCACCAGCACTAATGCCAGCACAAAACAACTGCCCCCTAACGAGTGCTTCTTCAGCGCCGTGGCGAGCCGGATTGGTGATTGGCGGCAGATTTGGATGCTCTGCTCTGTGCAGTGTGTGGATTATTAGCACAGCCGTCGGTGATATTGCCCTCTGCCTGAGGGACGCTGGAGGTGGCTCTTTGTCACCTTTCTCGATCAAGCTCCATTATTACTTTGTTCTTGCCAGCCATAACATTGCAGAGCCTTGACTGAGAAACGCGGCCATTCATTTACTGTTGCGGTGTAAATCTCAGACCTTCCAGTGATTGAATACAATTCTCATGTGCTAGTCTTCATGTAATTCTGATTTCGTCAGTGATCGATTTCACTTTATTTGCCAGTTTTAGTGGTTCATCGCCATCTTTAAAAGGAAAACACTTGCTATTGGTCAGTCGAGTAGTCTAGTTTTGATTTTCTGTCAATCATTTTCTGTCAACATGTAGTTTCACTCTGTAGGCAAGAATTAGTGACTTGAATTTAATTTGGACCTCCATGGATAGCCAGTGTAGGTCAATCAGCTGTTGGGTGGCATGCAACCGTTTGGGTTGGTTGAAGACTGAGTAATTCCCTTTAAGTGATGCGTCTGATAAACATGGCTATAAAGGCACGCTGATTCACAGAGAACAGTTTAAACATGACAGGATGGATATAATATGCACCTCAGTGGAACACAATAAACAATTTTACACAACTACACAAACACACACACACACACACACACACACACACACACACACACACATATATATATATATAATTTTAATTAATGATAGAAATCATTTTCTATCATTTTAACAATTTTCTATCATTTTAACAATTACAGACAATTACAGAAATATAAAAAAATCAGCTTGTGTGTGAATTGGCCTGTTGAATCTTTGAAAGTTTACACACGTATGTGGAATCATTTATGTGGAAAGTCACTCTTTTGATTTCATGCTCTCTTTTGGAATAATGAGCCTGGTGATTACTCCAGAGACTCGAAAGGCTGAGTAGTGCACTGGGTGCAGCCAGAGCTGTGAGTCAGAGTTGGAGGACATCAGAGAGTGCTGGTTACCCAGCCCATTAGCACAGCTGCGGATTTACTGGCTCACTTTCACTTTTTTCTCACTAAAAACATGTTTGTAAACTTCTTCTACAGGCATGTTTTTAAAGTTCTCTCATTTATCCTATTATTTTCCACTCCTCACCTGTGCCATTATGTTAATCCATATTTAATGAAGCTATTATATATTGCCACAAGCAGTCATTTGACTTTTATGTTTTCTAATGACATCCTTTATTCATCACACTTTCCCCTAATTATCACTGGTCATGGTTTTGTCTTTAATAATATTCCCCAAGGGTACAGCAGAGAGTCTCTTTAATTCTGTTAAGCCATGTGAAAATTATGCAAATTACTTGGAGCTGAAGATGTAAACATATGCTTAAAAATACAAGTGGTGGGTGAGTCGGCTTGAACAAACAAGTTACAGAAGTTACAAAAGCTCTCTTAATGGAGGTTTTTAGAAGTCTCCACATCTTCAAGTTTTCACTCACTCACTGTCTCCCCAGTGACCTCGCCGCTCCTCCATCAGCACCATAAGGCACGAGAATTCAGGTAAATGTGTAGTTAAGAAATACAGACACTCCAAATGAGTCTTAGCTAGAGGCCTTATGCACATGACATCTGTTGCATTTTTATATAACAGTGCTAATCTGTATGTCCTTGCGAAATAGAACAGCCATAGCATTAGAACAGCCTCTCCCTCTTGCTGTCAAAACTTTTGACAGCAAAAAGCTCTGACCTGTAACGCATGGACTACACAAGACCTCTGAAGGTGTGCTGTGGTATCTGCCGCTGAGACATTATCAGAAGCGCATTCCACAGACTTGATTGAATTCAAATCTTTGGAATCTAGATTGAATGGACTAGATTTCAAATCCCCTATGCAGTAAGCCGTGATGCACTGTGTGATCTGGCACCTTTCTATATTACACAGTAGGAACATTTTCAGCAAGTTGTGCTACAGTAGCTCCTCTGTGGGATTCAGCCAGATGGGCTAATATATATAAGCAACATATACAAGCAACCTTCCAAAGCAACAATGTGTTTACATTGTCCATGGGTACACTTTGCCTTGTTTTCACATTAAACATCTGAAAGGTTTTAGTGCTGACATGTGCTCACAACAAGCAGATCAAATGCGTGGGGTTTGGCATGATTCTTAGCTCTTTAAACTAATTCTGAATAACCTCCATCTTATTAGCAAGGCTGTCGGCAATATCAGAAAATATCAATATTCCTCATTATGGACAGCATGAGTGACAACCGTCGGTCGCAAGCGCTCTTGGGTCTGTGATGTTGATGCTTTGCATCAGAATCATTTGCGATCAAAAGTCTCATTCACCATAGCTGGCGTAACAACACGATCTCACGACTTTTCGTCCAGTTGCTGCTGATACTGGCGGCGTTACGCAGTGTGCATTCAAATAAAGGCCTTGTCCTAGCATGAAAAAAGCCCTAAATCGTGATCACAGCATGTATTTTGATTAAACTGTATTTCGAGAGACTGGGCTGGGCATAATCACCTGAAATGAAAAGAAACGTTTAATACATGAATTTAAGATGTAATGTCTGACAAAATGTATTCCGAAGCTTCATATTGCATTAGTAATTTGAACTGAGTAAAAGTTTGAGCCTACATGATCCCACTGTTCCAGTGGGTCATTTACTTTATATTACATAATGAAATAGTAATAAACCCATCGCTGAAATACCCTGAGCTCATTTACACCGGGCTCTACTGTTGCTCAAATTGGGTCCTCAGAGCCACAGCCTCGTTTAGTGCTAATGCCTAATCAAATCCTCCATGAATTTAATCAGTGTTAGATTGAGAGCAACACTGAACTGCTTAGTGCTGAGACATGCCGCATTAGGTGCATTAGGGTAGGGCTGTGTTGCACACCGTCACACACCATCACACCATGACTCAGTATCATAATGCATAAAAAAGGCAAACTTTTATTTGAGTCTGTGTTTGGTCTTTGCCTTTATTGTGTTTTACATTATTTTCTCTCTTCTTCTTCTTTCTTTCCAGCATCAATTGTTTATTTTAAAATATCATCTATAAACACACACTTTAAAAAATAAACCAGATCCAGAAGGAGTTATTTGGCGCAACACCTAAACAACCTGTCAGTGGCTGCTTCTTTCCAACATAGTGCTGGAGCTCCACTGTCCTGGCAATTTTCCTGGAGTCCCCATGAACAGGCCACACCCACTTCAACCCAGAAAAAGTTTATTAATTAGCTGACAGATTGGATCTTCCCTGTTGCGGGGCAGAATGTGCAGGGCAGGGGGACTCCAGGAACAGGGTTATGCTTCAAAGAGTCAAGGTTTTTCTAAATCAAGAGCCCTGTAGGACATTTTATGGAGTATAGTAAGGTAATTCAATACAAAATGACTTAAATCATAAAACGTGTTCTGTAATACTGAATACTCTTTGAATAGTAATGTAGCAATAGTTTTATCATAAAACATGATTTATTGTCTACATTTAAGCTAATTTCACTCATCATTTATTGTGGAAAAACACTCTGCAATACAGGCAAATGGTGCATTAATACTTTTGGTCCAAAAACTTATTTAGGTGCTAGAAAACTAAAACGAAATATGTTGTTAAATAATCTTTTTAAAGTACAGCTAGGAGACAAGTTCAAAGGAGGTCATTTACTTTTACTGAAGTCAAGCTTTTAAAGAGGAAATAAACAAAAGCTCTGTTTAAAAGCCTTCGTCTCTCTGCTGTCATTAGAGAGCCTGAGACCAAGTGATCTTGCTGCGCTTAATTGGTTTCATTTGCATAAATGCATCATTACACATTTCTCTCTGACATCTGGCTGTTGCACTGGCCCAGTGGACCTGTGTTCTTACAGGTGGCAGGTCTTAAACTCCACCAGTGTCCCTGCTGCTGCTGTCAAGGGCATTAATCCCACACACTTTTTACCTGACCGAAGATGCTCAGAATCGGCCCTGCATGGAGGAAAACTGTCCCTTACTTCTTATTTCATTCCCTGTCTGTCCACAACATAAAAGACCAGCCACTACATCTCATGAAATTACTTTGTTGGTAAACCTGTATTTTTCTTTTTAATCTTTTCTTTTTTTTCTTGCATCCTCCTTTGAACCTCCTAAACTGTGCTTGAAAGGCTGTTTGACTGTGTTTATCTTTTTCTTTTTATATGGGAAGCATATTTGATCAGCCACATGAAAGCTATCGTCGAGGAACATGGAAACCACTCTTGGTCTGGTAAAATGTGGGAATTTTACCCCACCACGCACAGCAGGCACATTTAGGTTCTTTTATTTCTTGCGAGTGATTGAATATCACTGAACCTTTTTTTTTTTGAGCCCCTAACATGTAAAGAGAGCAGTGATGTGGTGAAAAGCTGGTGTGAGAGATAGGCTCATCAAAGCTGCAGTTTAAACATTGTATGACATCGTACTTTAATGATGGAATTGCTGCCAAAGCTGCTTCGCTGCTCCGCTGCTACTTAAAAAAAAAACAAAAAAAACCAGGACGGGTAATGCAGCAAGGTGAACTAAAAAATCCCTTCCACATTAATTCAAGGCTGTCTGTCTGCTGTCCTTTTGCTTTTCGATTTGCATTCTTTATAAGTGTTACAAGAGCGAACACACACCGGCACATTTTGATCACTTTAAGCTTTAGTGCCTGCTGGGTCAATCAAAGCAGTGGAAACTCCGGGGCTTCAAGAGGGCCTGATTGTGATGCTGGGCAGCGATAATAACAACCGGCACAAACAAAATGGAAAGGCACTGTGAGGGGTGTGGATAGGCAGAGTGCCTTATTCTAACTTGATTAACTTGGGGGGTGGGGGTGTTGTAAACCAAATGGAGGGTGCAGGAATACAAATGGTAGAGCCCGGAATGATGATTTAAATCAAGTCTGAGGGTAAAACTCTTATGTGCAGGCCGCACACAACACCAAATAATCAGCTGCAGCATGGCAATATTAGTGTTGGCTACTGATGCATTCACAATACATTGACCACTGTTAAAAAGGTGTATTTCCTGCTTTATGTATTTCTGACTAAATCATTTTATAGTGTATAATGAAATGTTTGGTCCCTTTTAAGGACAGCCATTTATAGGAACATTTATTTGTATCAGATCCAGAAAACATTAACAGGTCAGATTACATGCACTGTGTATCATTACCACTGAACCTAGTCGAAGTGTAAGTGACCTGGTGGTGCACACCAGTGATGCATTTAATACACTTGATTCATATTTGTACGTACTCTTTTGCACAAATAACATATGCAACATCAAAATGTTAATTTTAATAAATGTTAATAAAGTCATATGCAGTGTTTGGACACCCCTGGCTTAAATACTTTTTTGATTTTCTAAATGAAAGTAAGCACATCCTCTACACACACATCTGCACATTATAATGGACACTATTGGCTGAATTCGACATATCAGAGGAAAATACATTATAAAAATTCTGTACAAGATTTAAGGCACATTTTAATTTATTATATTTATATTTATACATGTCTTATGTTCAGTGCTGCATAAGCTGAAACTGTGTTTAACTTTGCAGAAGACCCCCATATTTAAGTTTATTCCCTGTCAAGGATTTGTTCAATTATTTCACTTTGACTATAAACAAAACGTGCAATTTGGTGGGATTCAATCTTTTGCGGATCCCTGTAGGCACACCAATGTAATGTATTAAATGCATGTTGTACTGCATGAATAGTGTAATTGTATGTACATATTTGAATCAAGCAAATTCAATGAGACGATTATGACTAAATCCTTAGTGCAAGGCTATGAGCTTTGTAGTCAAAACACTTAAGTCTGATGCAAGACCTAGAAAAGTCTGTTCTCTTTTTAATGACTGAAAGTCTTCATGTTAGCCTCTTTCTAGCAGAATCCCACAGAATCTCACAAAAGATGCAAATAAAATCTAAACCTAAAGTCATTCTCAATAGTGCTCTGGTAGTATATTATAGTAAAGAAGTGTATATCAACCACAGGCTATTTAACACTGTACAGTACAATATCCAAGGTTTACATGAATACAGACATAAAACTCAGAATAAAATGTCACTAAGGTGTGAATCATTTCAAGCAAGTGGAAGTCGTTACTGGAGCACATCAGCTTCTCTCTAGCGAAGAGGCCCAGAAAATATGAAAAGAGGTGAAAACGAAATACAAGCCATTATCCATAATGCCCATAAGTCTGCTGCTGGTGTATAAAGATGCAGCTGACACACTCCAGGGTAAAAGGCATCTGTTAAAATGGGAGATGGCTGACAAGCTCCATGAAAGTAATTGCTTGAGTATCTGTGTTCCTCCTGCTATGCGGCGGGCAAAGAGAGCGCCAGAGTCTCTGAGCAAGCGTGCAAGTGCCTGAGCACAATGCATTCACACTGAGCCCTGAGAGAGGAGAGCTACGAGTGGAGAAGTGTGCACAACGCCCTGCATGACAATAGTCAGGCATATCATATTATATTCATAGAGGCACCAGGTTGCAGAACGGCTGCCAACACATTCATAATGGAGAACGAATGTCAACATGTGCATACGCAAATTGATGCGATCTATGTCAGATGAGAAGACTTCAACTTTGAAAAACGCCAATGGAAAACTACATGTACACATTAGTCCTGCATAGGATGAGGGATGGGCAAGGTAAATGGAGACAAATAACCCTGCTAGTCTGTATAGAAGTACCTGTAGACTGTACATGAAGTAGACTGTCTGTTTTGTTGGTTTTTCCCATCCCTGATTATGAAATATTGTTTCTGGATCTATGCCTGCTAATTTGTATACTGTAAACGCACTTAAAACTTCTTATCTGGGACTTCATAACACACTGAGTAACATTTTCAATATAAATACTTTAGTATTTATGAAAAGCTAATGTCACTCTGTCAAGTCAATACATGTCAAGATCAAGATACTTTATTTATCACACACACAGCTGTACAAGAACTATATGAAATATGCCACTGAAACGTCCTTGAGACTGTTCAGTAGTTACAATAAATTAAAGAGAAGGCTTAAAATATACAGTATATAGACGAAATATCTTTCAAATAAACACCACAGGTATAAACAAAACCTGAAGTGTTAAAATGGAATGGAAGGAGTATGTGTTGTGAAGCGCAGTGTGCTGGTTTGATTAATGTGTATAGACGTAACAGATGGCAGGTGAGACACAGTGAGGAAGAGAGTTATATTATGTTCAAAGGGGTACCTGATGCTGTATTGACGTAAGAGTCTTTATGTGTAATGGCACCTAAAAGGTAAAGTCCTAGTTACTATCACTATATGTCCTGACAATGGAAGATTCTGATGCCCAAATGTTTCCATATCACTTTAGTTTAAGGGTATAATTTATAGACCTGAAATTTGGCGTTATTAAGTACACCTATGTCTTATAAGTTCTTTATACCTGTGTTACGAATGAAATAAATGTCCATTGCTGTCGTTTAAGGGCTCTTATGTTGATACAATGCTGTTTGCATCTTAAAACATGTCATCTTTAAAATACTGGCATAATCTATTCATTCTACAGGATTGTTACATTATTATGCATATGTTATAAAATAGACTTTAAGTTTTTGATTACATTATAGTACAGCAACTAGCTACAAAAAATAATGAGAATAAAAACAAAGTAAAATTACTACCCAAGCCATTTAACCTTTAACTATACATTTATTCAATTATTCCATAACTACTATGGAATGTGTACATAATGTATAAGTGTATAATGTGTAATAGGTATGTGTAGTCATGATAGTGGAGACCTTATGTCTGGGCCCAGCACGGCCCTTTAGGCGTGAAGGGGTTAATTGCTTCCAAGTAATTTCAACTTGACTGAAGCAGGTGCGCTGAGGGTTGATTTATGCACATCTCAGACATGCCCGCTGAGTACGATTATAATGCGTGTCTTAAGTGCCACACTTGTTTCCACACAGGCAGGCCTTCTAAGGGTTTGACTGTCATAGAATTTTAAATATAGTGTAAGTCAGGGACAACCGTGACTGCCATGCTACTATCAACATGGCACTGGACAGCTGCGATATACCAGTTATGGAGCAAATATAGTTTACTGCTCTGCAGTTCTGTGAAAGGACTGACTTAAGAATTTAGCTTTGATTTAATGTCGACATGAATGCTATGGTACAGTTTGCAGAGAATATATGTAACTTTCATGTTCAGTGCACTGTTAATACATGTTAAATTATCGTAAATCAGGGCGGCACGGTGGCGCAGGGGTTAGCACTGTTGCCTCACAGCGAGAAGGTCCTGGGTTCGAGTCCTGGGTTGGGCACAGGGTCTTTCTGTGTGGAGTTTGCATGTTCTCCCCGTGACCGCATGGGTTTTCTCCGGGGACTCCGGTTTCCTCCCACCACCAAAAACATGTGTATATTGGGGAATAGGTCAATTGAGCACTCTAAATTGCCCATAGGTGTGTATGTAGTTAGTTTAGTTTTTCTGTTAATTTATAGTGTACATTTATGTTGCATGTAGCACATTGGTCCTGCAGGAACGTTGTTTCGTTTCACTGTGTACTAACTGTATTATATGGTTGAAATGACAATAAAGCCTTTGAACTTGAACTTGAACTTGAACTTGATGTGAGTATGGATGGTTGTCTGTCTCTATATGTGGCCCTGCGACGTGCTGGCGACTGTCCAGGGTGTACCCCGCCTTCGCCCTTGTATACTAACCCTTGTATACTTTGTGATTTTAGGTTAACCAAAAATTCCATTTTATTGCATTTGTGTCCCTAGAATGAGAACGGTCCAATTCTTACAGATTCCAAAGGATCAAGAGGACTACGTTTTTAAGGACATTTGGTAGGGTGAAAAGGGTAATATAGCTACTGAAAAGTGTCATTTAATGTAATATAACAGCTAATTTGCAAAAAAATATTCAGATAATATGGCACATGTTCTTCATCTTCTACTTTCAGCTGCTCTTGATTAGGGGTCGCCAGAGCAGATCATCTGTCCCCATCTCCCTCTGTCCTCTGCATCTTCCTCTCTCACCACATCCAGAAACCTCCAACTAGACCTTCCTCTTCTTTTCCCTGCAGCTCCATCCTCAGCATCTTTCACCCAAAACACTTTTGATTATTGTATACTAGAAAAGAAAAGAAATGTAGTATCATTTAATTCTTTCAGATTTTACTCAACACACTCTTATTCTTCTTCCAACATAGGCAGTCCTTCTTCTTCTACTTCCTGATGTTAATTCAATGTAAGGTATTACATCAAACGCATATGAACTGGGCCAATAATATCAGCTGACGTTCGTTCCAGCTTGATGCTGGTAAATAATACTTTATATGTGAGTCATTTAATTTGTTTCTATGGTTTTGACTTTATTTTTGCTTTCTGATGTTGCAGGTCTTTTTTCTGTCATCATACATAGCCATAGTTTAGAAAAGGACAGGAGGTGTTGAGAAAGAATATGGCCTTTACAGTGCCATATGAATATGGCCTTTACAGTAATAGACTTGAGACAGTTTCCAAATTATATTTGTAAATTGTAATTTTGTTTTCTCTTTAGTTCTGTGTTTGGCTTTTACGCACTGAATTACTGTTAAAAAATTAAACAACATATTTCCACACACCCAGTGTATCAGATCAGGATTAGAATACGCAAGTCGCCCCCTCAAATGATAACTTTGTATTATTCATAATGTTAGAGTTCAGTGTGAACACAGTATCACAGTGGTGAAATGCAGGCTTCCCATGGAGGGGAAATCCAGTATTTCAGAGTCCTTCTCAGCCACGGGAGCACCAGAGTCGAATACCAAGTGCTGAATCATATCTTCTCCAATTATGCCAAACAAAAATCAGCGCCTTCCTGCAGAAACCTGGTCCGTTGTGTTCGCTACAGGCGGTGTTAGGAAGGCCCATGCACGTCAATCACCTGCTCTATTCACTACCCCCTGGATGGGCTGAATGATTCATTTACGAAGTTTCGCCGGAGCCCAGCAGTGATTGCCTCAGCTGCATTTTGAGTCATCCAGATTTGGAATGCTTGGTGCAGCAATCTCAAGGTCAGACCCAACAGGGCAGAACACTCATTTCAGGCTTCAGTCTGTGCGCCGTGTGCCTCACACGATCAACTGCTGTTCCTGTTGAGGAAACCATGTTGCCTCACGTCCAATCACTGGCAACAGGATACTGACACTACAGTCTTAAAAATAATGGTGCCAAAAGGTTTTGAAGAACCACTTTGAATTCCCTACAGAACCTGTCAATTGAATGGTTTCTTCTGAGTGGTACTCATAAAACATCCATAAAGTAAAGCATATTGGAGATTAGAGAGGACTGCATAGTGTAAGCCTCTTTATTGATTTAATTAATCCTCTTAACTGCAGCCAATTAATTCACTTATTGATCTTAAGACTAATTATTGTACTATAAATGAGTACACTACATTTGCTCAAATAGGAATAATATGCAAGTTGGGTAGTTGGTGGCGTAGTGGGTAGGATACTTGCCTCTAGACCAAGAAGTCATGGGTTCGAATCCTGGATAAAAGTGTCTGATAAATGCCGTAAATGTAGTTATGAGCAAGTTTCAGATTGTGGCCTGCTGTCCTGGAGTTCCTCTTCTGGAAAGTGTGAATATAAGGTGACACAATTTATTATTTTTTGTGATGTTTTTTGTGATTTTTAGTGCCCCACAGGCTATGCAAACGCTTCAGGCAACCTTTTGGCCACATGTGGTTGGCTGAATAAATGAATAACACTTTAATTTTCTTTTGACACAAAAGGAATATTGTAACACTTTAGTGATCTAATCAGTGCCCCAGAACAGAACCCTGAAAAAGAACGAAAACTGAAGAAAACTGTATGAGGTGGTAGGCAACAGTAGCCTCAACATTCCTTCTTTCATTTCAGAATTTTGACAGTGGAGGGCATAATCATCATTTTCACTGAAGCAAAACCAGGAAGGTTCAGTTCTGACAGCAGTAAGATGCCCTCAAAGGTAAATGATGAGTTCTGAATTAAAAACGCCTTTGCTTTAACCATTATTATGTCAATCTTTTTTAACCTCATGCGTTTCAGCCTGGAAAAAAAAGGCTGTAGAGAGTTGCAATCATTTATCATGTTTGGTAATTATATTAGATGATTTATTTCAATAACAACCTTTTTTAATGCTGGCAAGCAGGCATGGTGTGTAGACGTAGTCAATATTTTGAAAAGATTATTAAATTAAATATAAATTACTTTAGTAAACAATGATTCAGCCATCAGCAGCATTCATTTAGTCAGGTTATGAGTGTAAGCAACTGGACCCATACACACCACTGCAGTTTAAAGGGGATTTAGTTTAGCTTAATGGGGTTGGTTAGGAATACAATATAGAAGGTGTGGAGTGTAATTTATGCCGATGACCCAGCATTTCATGCATTCCATGCAACCTGTGATGAGATGTATGATGGACTGTTTCCCTGGTAGTTTGTTTGTGTGTGTGTGTGTGTGTGTGTGTGTGTGTGTGTGTGTGTGTGTGTATGTGTGATGGAGGGGTCAGTATGAGGACCTTTTACACTTATGGCCTCCATGAGAAAGAAAGATGAGAAGGATCTACTCAAAGCCATGTGGCAGTTGTTTGAAATCCTGTGGTCAC